>BSBK01009387.1:0-182500 GCA_027943335.1 Chamaecyparis obtusa | reverse complement strand
TCAGTGAGTTTGTTGTCTTCTGAGGAGGTTAAAGCATGGACAGATTTGGTGGTTGTCGTTATACCGCTGAGCGGAGGTGCTCACTTTTTAACATCACAGTATAGCAATAGCTGTCGATTCTGGTTTATGAGGAGATTTCCCGATGGACCCATTTGCAGCAAGGTGGTGGTGTGGCAGCTGAGGGTTGGTTGTCGCATGGCCGCATGTCAGACTTTTTTGACATGTGATTATGCAACCGCTTGCCACGTGTCCCTGGGGCCCATCAGTAGGGTGGTTGCAGTTTGGTGGTCGTGCGGGGTGGTGATGCGGTGTCTTCTTGTTGGTCCGTGTGATGATGTGTTAGTATCTTAGTGGGGCTTATGTTAATGATTTTAATCTACGGTTGGCATGCAATTGCAAGGAATACTCTTTCCCCTTGCGATCATGTGCCCACCGTTTGATTTGATGTCGATGGGATTGTTTGCAGTGGGCCTGGGAGATTCTGTCGAGAGGATGGCATGGTAGATCTAGTGGTTGGCGCATGATCTCATGGGAGGTGTCAAACCCCTTGCGATCATGCACCCACTGTTTGATTTCGAAGGCTTGCAGAGCATGGGTTCGCAGTGGTAACTCGGTGGTTGCAGCGAATGGTGTGATGACATGTGGCATCAGGTGGGCCCGGGTGGGGTATTTTGGTTGGTTTGAGGTGGTGATGTGGCTCGCTGGTGGGCCCGTATCTTTTGTTGTAGAGGTGGTGTCATGTATCGTGGTTGCGGAGTTGGTGGCAGAGTGGATAAAGTTTAGCGGCTCAACAAATTTGCTTCTTGTCGCGGGTTCGCGGGATGATTTGGTGGCAGTGCTATTCTTTTCGTGAATTGGTGAAAGTCCTTTGTCGCCAGTTCCCTAGATGACTTAGGTGGGCTATTTTAAAATGTACGGTCGTGTGTTCACGAGATTCAATTGTGGTTAGGCTTTTCATTCCGTGATTGGGATTTTACCTTGTCACCAGTTCGCGGAATGTTGATCCAAGGTGCTTGATGAGTTAAAGATCTGAAGCCTAGGAATGATGAAGAGATCTACGGTTGGGACTTAATTGCTGATCTCCGATCGAATTAGGACCGTCGATTCACTGCTGGCGCCAAGAAGTAGCTGTTGGAGTTTAAATTCAAATCTTAGAGACATTTCCAGCGGCCTGTAAGGACTAGAATTGATGATAGAAGGGGCCAGAGTTGGTGAATTTGAATTTCTCTACCGTTCCAGTGTGGTCCAGGGTGCCTTGAGGGTTTGCAGGGATTTGTGCCATGTGGAGGAGGATAGTTTTGTTGGCTTGAGGCATGATTTTAGAGTGGTTGTTTTGATCTTCTCTCTTGATAGACCTATGATCTTCTATGCTTTATTCTGAGAATTATCATAATTGGAGATCGTCTTTGATCTATTTCTCTGAGGTTTCTTAGTTTCCTGCCCTTGTAATAACTCTTGATTTAGTCTTTGGTTGGTTGGATAGTTGAAACCCTTACCCTAGCTATCCGTAGCTTGTTGCATTCTCTCTAAGAATTCCAAGGCAGCTAGTGTTATAGATTGCAGATTGTTCATTCTTGTAAGGGTTCCTTCTTTTGCAAATTTTTGAGGAGAATTGGTTCCATGTGAAGGTTTTATCCTCTAGATTTTCTCCTTCTCTCTGCATATAGAGTGTTCCTCTTTCCATTGCTGGTTGAGAGAATATAATATATATTGTAATAGATTTGTCTTATGTGTGAGAACTTAATATATTCTTACTATTATTGAGCTATCTCCATTTGAATTTTGAGTCCATTAATCATACATCAAGGGTGTTTGATTTGTGTATTTGCATTACCTAAGTGTTTGCAAGTGGAGTTGTCTTCGCAGAGATAACTGGTTTAGAGTTAGTGTTCATGTATGTATGAGCTGAAGTGTCAAGGATATTTCATACTTGTCTTCGAGTGGATGCTGGTCAATGTATTATCTGTTTATAGGTCTCTTCCAGGGGACGGTTAAAATCCTTTGATAGATAATAACATGCTTGAATGCACAAGTGGTTTGGTAATGTATGGTTTCGTCATGGTGTGTGATTGATGTCTGACGTCAACACATTGAGCATATTGTGTTCTTATTTCATAGCTGTCTCTTGCAGTAGGGTATTTGACTCTATGACCCATTAGACAAGGCACTAGTCTATTAGGGACTTAGGGTATCTCAAGGGTCCCTTCAAACTCATCTTTCAAATCAATTCCATTTAGTCCCACCCTTTCCCTTTCAAGTTGTTAGTGTAGGTCTCTGGTTTTCATACTCACTCCATGCAAGTAGGGCTGTTACATGAGATATTGGCTTCATTGAGGTATAGGATACCTAGGAGTTTGAGAACCATTCCACATTAATCTGTCTGTAGGCTTTTGGTTTTATCATGAGGTGTCTTGAATGTGTAGATGAGGTATACCCACCTGAGTGATGTGGAGCTCAAAGTGTAGAAGGATCTCTCTTTGATCCTTATCAGTTGACCCTTTTTCCTGTCAGATTTGGAGTGTTGAGTGAATGTGACACTAGCCCTGTCAATCCTAATGCCAAGCTGACCTTTGGGGAAAAAGAAAGCCAACAAGATGGCGACTCTGTTGGGGAGAACATAAAGAAAACCTGTTAAGGTCTCTGGTTGCAGTTATATTGAAGTAGTCAAAATCTGTTGACTAGATTGGTTTGGCCCATCTGAGTCACCAACAAGATGGCAACTCTACTGGGGACAAACAACATATCCTGTTAGGGAAATCATAATCTCTGGTAGCCATTGGAAAGAGTCAAATACAAAAACAAGCATTTACTGATATCTTCTCACCTATTGTGAGTGGCGGCTTTGATTTTATTTGTTTGATCAGTGTCTTTCCTAATAAATAGTGTGTATAACTGGTGTAGCTTTGTGCTAGTTAAAAAAAAAATAGTGAAATATTTTTCTCTCAAGGAGGTGGCGGCTCTGCATGATAAAGTTATCTGATGGAGCTTTAAGGAGAGCTCTAGATCTGCCCTGCTTTCCAGCCAAAGGTCTTCTACTACAAGATTTTCCCAGGCATTTTTCAAGTTTTAAATGTTCCTTATAAAGTGGTCAAGCACAAAGAAAGGAGTAAGGTGTGATTAGAGGTTAGCATACTTCAAGTTTTTAGTTGCAGTTTGGCAAAATTATATGGAAGTATTGCAGTAAGTTTAATGTATAAGTTGAATGAGGAGCTGGCTTTCCTTGAGGAGGGCATCCTTAGGGATTATATGAAATTGGTAAGGCTGAAGGTAGGATACAGACAGGATCTATCCATATCTCTATTTTATGATAGATTTTATGAGATGTATGATGAGCTTCCTGAGGATGTTGAGTTTCTTCAATCTAAGTTCATTGGTTTATTCTTGGAGCTCTATTTTTTTGAGTCAACCAGTTGGTCAGATGCTTTGTGGGAAGAGCATTACATATGTGTCAAGGATTGGATATTTAGTGATGACAGTCTTGAACTTGAGGATGCACTTGGGGCTTTGCTCAGTAATGCTGATATTGAGAATGATGAAATTTATGAAGGAGATGTGTCAGGTGTTGACACTCTTTCTTGCAGTCATGAGAGTGATGCAATTTCTCAATATGGGGCAGAGAGTTTATGCAATCAATCAGATGAATAAGAGGATGGGATTGATGAATATGTTGCTGATGATTGTATGTCAGAAGAGGGTGTTCTTGTGGACAGCTGTTCACTTCACAGTGAACAAATTTTAGATTTATTATCTTGTGAGTATCTCAGATATTCAGGGGGTGATGGCTCTAAGTTCCTACATCCAGCACATATTGATTTTGACTGAGACTATGAGTCAAAAGGTTTTGACTTTGACATGTGTGCCTTTGATTCTTTTGCTGCCCCCACATTACTAGATGACATCCAGGATGCTCCTATTTTTGATGCTCCTTTTTCATCAGAGATCCCCTCATGTAATGACCCTGCAGAAGAAGAGGTAGAAGGACATGATAGTGTGTTTTCCTATCATCAAGATTGCAGTGATGAACAAGTCTTTTGTTCAAGTTCTTTTCCTTCTTTTGCCAGATATGATAGTGAAGATGACCTTCACTTGGTTCATGATGCAATCAGTGAAGACACCATGGATGAACCAAGTTGCTTAGTGGCTGAATCAATGTGTGAAGATAAATCAAAAGATTCAAGTCCTTCTCAGCTAGGTAACTACATTGTAATGCATGATGCTCAGTATGTTTTATTTTCTGATGCATTACTAGATCAAATTTTTGTTTCTAGTCATCAAGGAGAAGTAGATGATGCTCCCTACTTCTTGGAGTTTGAATATGAATATGATAGTCATGGCTGGAAAAATATGGGTGGTGATCAGTGCAAGTTTATTCTTCAGCCCATGAGTACTCACATATGTGTGCAGCAAAATGGTAAAGAATTTTTCAGACTTGGGGTCATATATGTGGATGAAAATCAGATTTTTGGATGCAGGAGGGTCACTGGTTTTCTTTTTGAGTCCTTGAGCCTGGTTGTACATATCTATAAATCTTTGTATAGTCTTTCCCTTTCCTGTTGTGTGCTTTCTTGTTCCCTTCATTTTTTGAGGTTCCTTCCTTTTTATTCTGTGGGTGGTCTGCTGTCCCAGAAATCTTGAATTCTCGCATGGGCACAAGTTACCCATCATCCCCAGACAGAGCCACTGTTAGGCTGATTTTCTATTATTATAAAATCTTGTGAAATTGGCCTATTCTATGCAAAGTGTGTGTCAAATGTCCTGCCTTGTGTTCTCCATGTTGTCACCTAGCTCTGGTCTGAATTTCACGAGCTAAATTGCAAAACCCAGAAAGATATTCAAAGTTTAAGGTCCACGGGAAGCATTTTCAAAATTTACCATAGTGTCAAAAACCCACAATATTTTAAAAAATCTATGATTTTTTCGATCTTTGACCGATAACCTACGTTGTTTTTGACCCTTTATCTTCCAGCTTTGTGCGCTTATCTGTTGACGTGTCAGAAATTTTGTGTGTTTTCGATCCTCTTTCACTGAAAACATTGTGTGTTTTCGACCTCACACTTGTTCCCTGTTTGCCAGCTTTCCTTAAGTGCGCAAGTGCGATGACAGGTGGGCCTGGGCCTTCAAAATGCTCTTCCTGATTGGTTGTCGCATGGCTGCATGTCAGACTTTTTTGACATGTGATCATGCGACCGCCTGCCACCTGTCCGCGTGGTCCCAGTTCTTTGCATTTGTTCAGCTGCTTGGCGGTTATGTATTCTTCTGGAGACCTGGCGACTATGTAGTCGCGTGATCTCTTCTCTTTCGGTGGTTAGCGGCTAGCATCTCATGACTTGGCGAGTGGTTTGTTGTGTAGTCACTGAATGCCTGGTGGTTAGTGGGCTCGATTCTTCAAGCAGCAGAGGAGGAAGATCGATGGTCGGCATGTGATCATGAGGAATATTCTTTCTCGTTACGATCATGTGCCTGCTATTGATTCTCTTTGCTTTAGAGCATGGTGGTCCCGGTGTCAGAGGGGAGCGAGTTGGCATCTTTTGATTGGTTGGAAGATTGTCAAGTTGGATGGCGTCGGTGGGTCCGTTGTCTTTCGAGGAGGTTAAAATGTGGACAAATCTAGTGGTTGTCATTATACCGCTGAGCGGAGGTGCTCACTTTTTAACATCATAGTATAGCGACAACCGTCAATTTTGGTTTATGAGGAGATTGCCCAGTGGACCCATTTGCAGCAAGGTGGTGGTGTGGCAGCCAAGGGTTGGTTGTCGCATGGCCACATGTCAGACTTTTCTAACATGCGATCATGCGACCGCTTGCCACATGTCCCTGGGATCCATCAGTAGGGTGGTTGCAGTTTGGTGGTCATGCGGGGTGGTGATGTGGCATCTTCCTATTGGTCTGTGTGATGATGTGGCAATATGTTAGCGAGGCTTATGTTAATGATTTTAATCTACGATTGGTGTGTGATTGCAAGGAATACTCTTTCCCCTTGCGATCATGCGCCCACCATCTGATTTGATGCTGACGGGTTTGTTTGCAGTGGGCCTGAGAGATTCTGCGGAGAGGATGGCATGGCAGATCTAGTGGTTGGTGCATGATCTCATGGGAGGTGTCAAACCCCTTGTGATCATGCACCCGCTGTTTAATTTTGAAGGCTTGCAAAGCATGGGTTCACGGTGGTAACTCGGTGGTTGCAGCGAATGGTGTGATGACATGTGGTGTCGGGCGGGCCTAGGTGGGGTTTTCTGGTTGGTCCAATGTGGTGATGTGGCTCGTTGGTGGGCCCGTTGTCTTTTGTTGCAGAGGTGGCGTTATGTATCATGATTGTGGAGTTGGTGGCAGAGTGGATAAAGTTTAGCAGCTCGACAGATTTGCTTCTTATCGCAGGTTTGCGGAATGATTTGGTGGCAGTGCTATTCTTTTCGTGAATTGGTGAAAGTCCTTTGTTGCCAGTTTGCCAGATGACTTAGGTGGGCTATTTTAAAATGTGCAGTCGTGTGTTCATGGGATTCAACTATGGTTAGGCCTTTTATTCCGTGACTAGGATTTTACCTTGTCGCCAGTTTGCAGAATGTTGACCCAAGGTGCTTGATGAGTTAAAGATCTGAAGCCCAGGAATGATGAAGAGATCTATGGTCGGGACTTAATTGCCGATCTCCAATCGAATCAGGACCTCTGATTCACTGCTGGTGCCAAGAAGTAGCCGTTGGAGTTTAAATTCAAATCTCAGAGACGTTTCTAGTGGCCTGTAAGGACTAGAATTGATGACATAATGGGCCAGAGTTGGTGAATTTGAATTTCTCCACCGTTCTAGTGTGGTCTAGGGTGCCTTGAGGGTTTGTAGGGATTTGTGCTATGTGGAGGAGGATAGTTTTGTTGGCGTGAGGTGTGATTTTAGGGTGGTTGTTTTGATCTTCTCTCTTGATAGATTTGTGATTTTCTATTCTTTGTTCTGAGAATTATCATAATTGGAGATCATCTTTGATCTATTTCTCTGAGGTTTCTTGGTTTCCTGCCCTTGTAATAAATCTTGATTTAGTCTTTGGTTGGTTGGGTAGTTGAAACCCTTACCCTAGCTGTCCATAGCTTGTTGCATTCTCTCTGAGAATTCCAAGGCAGCTAGTGGTATAAATTGCAGATTATTCATTTTTGTAAAGGTTCCTTCTTCTGCAAATTTTTGAGGAGAATTGGTTCCATGTGAAGGTTCTGTCCTCTAGATTTTCTCCTTCTCTCTGCATATAGAGTGTTCCTCTTTCCATTGCTGGTTGAGAGAATATAATACATATTGTAACAGATTTGTCTTATGTGTGAGAACTTAATATATTCTTACTATTACTAAGCTATCTCTATTTGAATTCTGAGTCCATTAATCATACATCAAGGGTGTTTGATTTGTCTGTTTGCATTGCCTAAGTGTTTGCAAGTGGAGTTGTCTTCACAGAGATAACTGGTTCAGAGTTAATGTTCATGTATGTATGAGTTGAAGTGTCAAGGATATTTCATGCTTGTCTTCTAGTGGATGCTTGTTTATAGGTCTTTTCCAGGGGAGGGTTAAAATCCTTTGATGGATAATAACATGCTTGAATGCATAGGTGGTATGGTAATGTATGGTTTGGTCATGGTGTGTGATTGATGTTTGGCATCAACACATTGAGAATATTGTGTTCTTGTTTCATAGCTATCTCTTGTATTAGGGTATTTGACTCTGTGGCCCATTGGACAAGGCACTGGTCTATCAGGGACTTAGGGTATCTCAGGGGTCCCTTCAAACTCATCTTTCATATCAATTCCATTCAGTCCCACCCTTTCCCTTTCAAGTTGTTAGTGTAGGTCTCTAGTTTTCATACTCACTCCATGCAAGTAGGGCTGTTGCATGAGATATTGGCTTCATTGAGGTACATGATACCTAGGAGTTTGAGAACCATTCCACATTAATCTATCTGCAGGCCTTTGGTTTTGTCATGAGGTGTCTTGAATGTGCAGATGAGGTATACCCACCTGAGTGATGTGGAGCTCAAAGTGTAGAAGGATCTCTCTTTGATCCTTGTCAGTTGGCCCTTTTTCTTATCAGATTTGGAGTGTTGAGTGAATGTGACACTAGCCCTGTCAATCCTAATGCCAAGCTGACCTTTGGGGAAAAAGAAAGCCAACACTTATGATTAAAAATAATAAAACTAAAACTCTCTTATGATTTTAACCAGAAAACAAGTAAGGTAAGGAAATTTTAACCATAAAGTTTTAAATGGTAAACTTCTTAGATATCAAAATAAACTATTAGAAAATAAAGTTTCTTTAGAAATATGAAGAACTATAACCTAGTATTTGTCTAATCTTTGTTTGTCAATAGATTGGTCTTTAATAATATTGACTCAAACCCTGACAAGACTTATCCATTAACGACTATTTGAAAGAGCTTTCAACTGTTCATTAATAGAGAAGTATTATGAGGGTTTGAGTCAATATTATTAAAGACCAATCTATTAACTAACAGATTTCTGGTGACTCTATTGGGGAATCAAATCCAATTGATGGTTCTTTGTTTTCCTTAGAAATATGAAGGTGCCTCCCCAAGGACGGAGGATGGTGAGTCTATTTTTCAGAACCTATAAAGAATATCTTTTGGTTAAAAGAAGTATAGTTTAAATTTATGGCTTTGGTTGTAGCTCAGCCATGGCAAGCTCATTTCACAGCCCTTCTTGTAGGCTCAAGAAGACATTTTCCCAGAGAGAACAATCAAGATCCTAATAGACACATCTATGCATTTAATGTTGCCTGTGGGATTCTTGGAGTTTCAGAAGGAGATGTTTTTGTCTGACATTTTGTCAAATCCCTTATTGGTGCTATGACAATTTGGCTCCATCATTTGGAAGAATGATGTATCACCAGTTGGAACATATTAGAAGGGTAAAAGCACAAAGCTGTGTCACATTTCAGGACAACTTATTAGCATAATTGAATTTGAGTATTTCTAACTAAAATTAGTTTTTGTCAAACATATGGTCTAGCTAGATTCATTCTAACTAAGTTAGATAAGTTCTTCACCTTTTCCAATTGGAAATATCTATTAAAAGCATGTTTTATAACAATTACTAAAGAAATAAAATTATTTCAGAAAAGTGATGTTTCAATAACTCTTACTCTTTTTAATGATAATTTTTTACAAATATAAAAATACCCTTTTTTGGAGCACAGAGTCAAGATTATCATCATATAATTTTTATAATATTTTAATTAGATTTAATATATTATAATTTCAAAATACTCCAAGTAGGTATTTTAACATTTGAGAACAAGATGCTTCAAAAATAGGAAAAAATAGTAAAGCTTATCAAAAAAATTGAAAATTTATATTTAACACTAGAGGAGAGAGTTATCTTCAAGAGTGTGTAATTTATTTTCTGAATGGTGTAGATTTGATAGGGGAAATTTGACGCGAGATGAAAACTATCGATTTCAGATATGTTTGACTTTGAGTCGTTATATTAGAGAAAATACACATTGAAAACTAATTTTTCTTCTTTTCTGCACTAGCTATACATTTTATCTATGACATATTTTGAAATCAAAGGGAAAAAAGATTATTTTCATATACTTTTTTGTTGCGAACAAGACCCTCATTTTTCAGCATTTTTCAGCAAGTAAAAAATGGACTTAAAAAATTTAAAAACTATGTGAATTCTTGTTCAAAAAAAATTAAAAAAATTATAGGCATAAACTTCATCCACTTTTACACATTTCATTAGTTTACATCATCTCCAAATTTTAAACATAAATGTCTTTTTTATGTCGTTAAAGTTAAAAAATTTGTGTGTTGTTGACCTTTTCCTTTATAAAAGTGTGACACAGCTTTGTACTTTTACCCAGAAGGCAATTTTATTGCAAGATTCAAACCAACAGTTAATTTGGGTTCTCTGTCATGTCAATTTTTCAAAATCCACAAGAAAGAAGATGAAAACATAAGGGAAATTTTAGACAGGTTCAATCATTTATTGGCAAAAATCAGACAAGTTGAGCAACCTAGCCAAGAAAATTTGTCATCCATATTTATTGTAGTGATGCATCTAGAAGTCAAATTTTATTTGAAGCAAAGAAAAGTATGTGATTTTGAAATCACTAAGCAAGAAGTTGTTAGAATTGGAAATTCTTTAATGTTGTTAGGTTGGTTTGAGCAAGATAAAATTGAAGAAAAATTCAACAAAGAACATTCAAATGACTGTTATTTTAAGTCAAGAATGCTTGTACCTACACCTAGCATAGTTGAATGTTTAATTTAACAATTTTTTTATCAAGAGAATTTTCAAAATAATAAAGCAAGTATCCTAGAAATTGAATCCCAAATGGCTAAGGTATATCATTTTGATTATAAAGATGATTATGATGTTGGAATCATTTGTCGTTGCACCAAAAGGTCAAACTATCAATGCCTAATACAAATGCTAGATTTAACCCGATCCACTGGAGGCAGTTAAGCCATGTCACAAATCTCCAAGGAGGTGCTGACCTCCAAGTCAACAATCTCCTCCTCAGCACCAACTGAGCCTTTAGCACCCACTGAAGGGAGACTCGAACCCATGACCCAAGGCTCTGATACCAATTATTGGAATCATTTTCCATTGCACCAAAAGCTCAAACTATCAATGCCTGATACAAATGCCAGATTTAACCTGATCCATGGGATGCGGTTAAGCCATGTCACGAATCTCCAAGGAGGTGCTGACCACCAAGTCAACAATGTGATGATGAAGAAGATGATAACCATGTTCCATCAAACATATCAATATTATCTATCCCAGATAATAAAAATAAAGGAGATGAAAGAGATATTGTGGCCATTTTCATGAAGGCGAAGGACCCAGAGATGTGGTGGCCATTTCTGTGAAGGCGAAGGACTCGCGCACCCTTGGTACCTCTGGGTGGTAGAGTCTAAAGCAAAATTGGGGCCAAAATTGGTAGAGTAATTTGAATGCAATGTGGTAGACGTTCTCTTTTAGAGTGACAACCAATGATGGGAGGAGCGTAATTTCTTGAAGGGTGGCTCCCAAATCATGGTAGTTCGGGAAGGCCTTCTAGGGACAACAATTCTAACCACAACTTGAGAGTACTCTAGATTTTAGTTCCATATATTTTATTTATTTGACTATCTAATGTGGATGATATGAGGCGAAGTCGATGCTGCAGAGGCACTCTTATGTTTGGCACCCGCTTGTCCTTGCTATATTTTCTTTTTCTTTTTTGGTCGAGAGTTGTGTACTTATAATATTAAATCTTGTGACATATTTATGTTTAATATATTTTTGTCTTTAGTGCATTTTTTTAGGGAGCTTACCCCATGCCTTTATTAATAAGGAAGTAAATTATTTTTTGGTTTCAAATAAAATGTTATAACTATTTATTACAAGTATGTTTTTTGAAAAATAAAATGTTGATAACCAAAATATGTGAGGAAATGTCGAAGGCTTTGCAACTTGACAGACGCTGACATCCTCGGCCCTCGTCTGGACTAACAAGTAATCAATGAAAACCTTCTTCTTGGCCTCTACCCTAGACTATGGTGACTCATTCTCCTTGGATCAGATTCTAGAGTGCGAGGCAAGTCGTTCAAGTAGGTGCTCAACAAAGAAGTCGTTATCCCATCGGAAGCCAAGTTCATGATTGATGGTGACCAAGCTAGGAAAGGAGGTGATGGAACCACCACTGGAGGTGAGGGTTCTAAGCCTTCTACTTTATGTTTTATCAAACCAAATGCTTAGATGTCTTTAGTTATTGAAAAAGAAAAGGAATCTCTTAGAAACTTTGTTGTTTTTCTTGCCATCCAAGACCTGAATAAGCTCTCATCTAGGTCCTTCCTTAATGATTGGTTACACAATGTATGGGGTAAGAAATATGGTTATCATTTCTCCTTTCTGCCTATGATCCAAAGAGGAATTTTACTTATTTTCCTCAATAACCCTAGTTCCCAAAAAGGATATTATTGCTAGGCAATTCTAGAAAATAGGCACCACCAACTTTAGGGCCCTCCCCTGGTCGCTCGATGCTGCCCACAATGAAGTGTTAGCCCTATTGAACCCTTGCTAGATTACCCTAGGTAGCATTCCACCTTTCCTATGGAACATGATCCCACAAGCCTTGGAACCCTTCAGCACGGTGCTTAGGGTAGATAAAACATACGTTCTGCTTCCTCACACTGATGCCAAAATATTAATTACTATGAACTCAGGGATCAATCTCCCAGGGGAATCCTCTTTGACCTTGGTAGCTGATCCCACTTTTTCCCTATCTCCTTTCTAGGAGGCCTTAATTCGTGTTTCCTTTGCAGAAGAGAAGGAAACTAGAGAAACAACTATCCCCTATTATTGAAGAAGAATCCTAATCTAAGAACCAAAGGTGGTAAAAAACTAGAATAAAAAAATAACAAAGGAAGGAATGACTTTGCCACTGCTAGAATGGATTCTGGTAAGAACCTTGATATTTCCATTCCTAATAATTTTTAAGCCCTTTTGGAATCCCTAGACTCTCTCAAGAAAGCCTTCAATGATAAGTTTGGCCATAAGCCCCCTACTGGCTCCAGTATCGAAGATGTTCTTTAGCCGCCTATTGTATATCACCTAGACTTTTGATTGAAACTAAAGGACTTAGGATCCAAAAAATATAAGCTTAATGCCCAACAAATTGTTCTTAATAGGATTAAGATCTCAGCCCTCAAAAAGACGGACCCCAATTTTTTGAATAGAGGCATCGGTGATGCCTCTCCCAAGATATCTTACCAGACTATAGAGGGACCCCGGGAGAGATGCCCCTCAGGTGCTCTAGATTCCATCAGAGAGGCTTATGATAAAGATGAGAGACTAAATAATTTCTCTCTCATAGTGATCCTAGCTCCCCCAGTCCCCAAATTAACTCCCCGAAGGTCACCAATCTCACATGAGAAGTGTCTAACTAGTCTCAAAGACCATTTTGTATCTAACTCCCATGGTTTCAGTGATAAATTGGAAGAAGGGGAGGTTAAAGGGATGGAGTTGGATGTGTTTTAAGTAGTGGAAGAGGAGCCTCGAGACTTTACTTTCAAAGCCAAGAAGAAGGTCAGGAAACCCCTTACCAGGGAGCCTGACTCGGAGGTCAAGATTGGAGTTGGAGTGTCCCTTGATGTAGGAGAGTCCCCCGTAGTCAAGAAGAAGAGAGGTAGGCCTCCCAATCACACTACCATTATGAAGCCCTCAAAGATTCAAAAGAGGACCCTCCCTAATTGTTTTAAGAGCTTTCAAGCTCTCATGGAAAAAGATTCCTAGTTTGGTCATGGAGTTTAAGCTTGCAACGTGGAATGTGAGGGGTCTTGAATCCCTTGACAAAAAATATGTGGTTAAGAGATTCATCAGAATATAGAAAGGATTTGATTTCTTTCTTCTATAGGAGATCAAAGAAATTGAATTCTCTTTAGAGGTAGCCTTAAAATGTATATGGCTTGAAGCCAGGAGTGTTTTCACCCATCACTTGAGAGGTAAATGGGGGAGTGCTATCCTTATCCACCCTAGGTGGGCCAAAAAAATATCTGACTGGGGATATTCACCATGTGATAGAGTTGTTTGGGTGAGCTTTAAGGATGATAATACAAAATTTGGGATTTGCTTGGTCTATGCACCAAATGATCATTATGAAAGAATCTAGCTATGGGATTGGATGTGCAAGTTGAAGGATATATCATTGGTGGTTGTAGGGGATTTCAGCATGGTTGAATCCCCCTAGGATAAGGGAGGAGTTTCTAGGATGGAATGGAAAGGAAATGAGAAATTATTCTTGTCTAAGATGACAAATAAGCTTAGATTGTTTGACCCACTAGCATGATAGAAGAAAGAACACAATGGTATATGGAATACTTGGTCTAACTACCAGAAGGGAAATAGGATGATTTATTGGAGGATGGATAGGGTTTATGCTAATAAGGAATTTTTTAGTTTTCAGAAGGAGGCAGGTGGTGAAAGCATCAAGGTGGTACCATACTCCCTCTTGGGTCATCATCCTGTAGTTACTTCACTATTTCAATTGGGAATCTACCCATCCCCTAGGAGAGGAGGGCAGTCCTTTGCCCTTAACACTTCACTGCTAAAAATTGAATATATCAGAGATGCTACCCTCTTGATTATATGGTTCAACTATGGAGTGGCTAAGCAGCAGAGTGCCATTGATTGTTGGAACTAATGCACCAATTGTTGGAGAACAATGTTCCAAGTGGTTGGAAGGAAGTGGGCTAAGGATTCTAGAAGAGTTGAAACAAAGCTACAAAAGGAGCTCTTCCAAGAAAAATGAAGAAGCCAAATGAACCCTGCAGATGAAGAAGCAAGTAGTAGCCTAGCTTGGGCTAGAGAATCACTTAGGAAGTTGCAGAAATACAAGATTAATGGAGCTAAGGTTAGGGCAAGGTCCAAATGGATCAAAGAAGGGGATAGAGGCTCCAAATTCTTCTTCCATCTACTAAAAGCTAAGGATGCTAAGAATAATATTAGCTACATTTTTCAGGAAGGAGTTACTCTCTCAACTCAAGAAGGCATTCTCCATGCCTTTGTAGATTACTATTCCAAACTGTTCACCTTAGAGGACTTAGGAACAAAGATGAGTGAAATGAGGAACATAATTAAAGGCATTATCCCTCCTTGTCTCAAGATAGAGGATGTAGTAACCTTGAGTAGACCCCTCTTTGTTGAAGATATTATTGAATCCATTGGGCAGATGTGTAATGACAAATCCCCAGGCCCTGATGGGCTACCTATTGAATTCTACAAGCATAACATAGATTGGATCGCTCAGGATCTTCTAATGGTCTCTAATGAACCTATTGATATTGGCTCCCTAGGGACATAAATCAACACTGGATGCATTAAGCTTATCCCTAAGGAGGGAGATAAAACCCTGATAAAGAACTGGAGACCCATAACCCTATTGAATGTTTCATACAAAATCTTGGCCAAAGTGCTGGCTAGGAGGTTGGTAGATATCCTTCCAAAATTTATCAGCCCCACCCAAACTAGATTTGTAAGAGGTAGATATATCTTGGAGAACCTCATTACTTACTGGGAGACTATGGAATGGGCAAGATGTTCTGGTCAATAGATCAGTATGCTATTAATAGACTATGAGAAGGCTGATGACATAACAAATTGGTAGTTTATTATCACAATGTTGGAAGCTATGGGCTTCCCCAAAGAGTTTAACAAGATGGTTTTGACATTAATGAATGGGGCCACTGCATTAGTTGAAGTGAATGGAAATAAGTTTGAAGCATTCCAATTAACCAGATCCATAAGACAAGGCTGCCCTCTAGCCCCAGCCCTATTTGTAATCACAACAGATTCCTTATATCACATTTTAAGGGATAATTCCATATCTCCAAAAGTTAGAGGGATTAACTTGCCCAATGATGAGGAACTTATAAACATCCAGTTTGCTGATGACACCTCCCTCATGGTAGAGATGAGTGAAGTTAACTTCAAGTGCCTCATGGACAAATTGGACATATTCTATCTAGCCTCGAGTAGCAAGGTGTCCATACCTAAGTCAACCCTACTGGGCTGGGAGGAATCTCCTCCGAGATGGTGTAACCAATTTGGCTTTACTTGGGGAGGCCCTCTCCATCAAGTTAGATACCTTGGAATTCCATTCTTTGTCAAACCAGATCAAAAAAATATGTGGAATTGGGTGAAGAGTAAGATGGAAGTGAAGCTGAAGAAATGGAGTAATAGATACCTGTTGTTGGCAGGAAGGATTCAGGTGTGTCAAAAGGTACTGGCTACTTACCCCACATACTACTCCTTAGCCTGGCTTTTTAACCAAGGAAATATTAACTTCATACAAAACTAAATGAGGAATTATCTCTGGTCATATGGCAAAGGAAATAAAAATGCTCATGCTGTGATATGGGACTGGTGCACTAGATCCATGAAGCAAGGGGGCCTAGTACTGAAAGATCTCAGGTGGCAAGGTAATGCTCTAGTTGTTAAGTGGATAGCCAAAGCCTCTCAAGGTAATGAACCTTGGAAGATCCTGGTGAGATACAACATTAGCAGAGGCACTCCTACCTAGGCTAGACACTGGAAGAATCTACCACTCATTGACCTCATGGCAGGGAAATTCAGGGTCACTGTTGTAGGATTTGATGTTTTCCAATCTGTTTGGAAGGGTTGGGAGGAAATTAGACCCGATATATTAGCCAACAACCTTCTTGATCAACTTCTAAATATATGTGGGGAGAAGTCCATCTAGTGGAACCTTTTTAAAGGAGATAAACCATTAGCTTAACTACAGGGATGCTCAGCTAAGAAATGGAATGCTCTCGGTATTAGCTACTTGTCTATCATTATTGATAATGAGAACCTAATCCCATGGGAAGAACTTGCCTCTAGGTTTGACTTGCCCTCCTCTCATTAGAGAACCTACACCACTGTCAGAGATGCATGCTCTTCCCTTAATCTCCCTAGAGACACTTCGGTGGATTCAGACAGGATGGACCTCATCAAGTGGATGGATGGAACCCCACTGCTACAAACCAAAGTCAAGACTATGTACAAAATTCTTGCAAACATAGAAGACATCTTTGACCATCTTAAAACCAAATAGAAATTGAGTCTTGACCCCAACACTTGGAGGGTGAACCCATAATAGTGGGTTACAATTTTTAGCCTGAATAGACACTGAACTCTACATTTTGAGAAAAACTTTCAGATTCAGATGCATATTGCTGTTGAATCGCTCGAAATTGGAGGATGAAGTAAATTAGAGTCTTTTAGGATTTTATGTCTAGATTCTATATGTTGGATCTTTTCCTTGTAGGACCAATCTTGAATCAAATAGTTGGGCTTAGACTCAGGTTAGGCACTCAAGCTTGACAAGAAAAAAAAACCAATTGATGAGGATAGAGAGAAATCCTCCTTCTTCTTTGAGCTCCACATTCACTCAGGTGGGTATTGCCTTATCTGCACATTCAAGACACCTCATGACAAACCAAATGCCTATAGACAAATTAATGTGGAATGGTTCTCAAAATCCTAGGTATCCTGTACCTCAATGAAGCCAATATCTCATGCAATAGCCCTACTTGCATGGAGTGAGTATGAAAACCAGAGACCTATCCTAACAACATGAAAGGGAAAAGGTGGGACTGAATGGAAATGATTTTAAAATGATTGAAAGGTCCCCTGAGATGCCCTAAGTCTCTGATAGACCAGTGCCTTATCCAATGGGCTACAAAGTCAAATACAATACCACAAGGGACAACTATGAAATAAGAAAACAATATGCTCAATGTGTTGATGCCTAACATCAATCACACACCATGACCAAACCTTAACTTAACACCCACCTGTGCATTCAAGAATGCTATTATCCATCAAAGGATTTTGACCCTCCCCTTAGAAGAGACCTATGAAAGGACAATACATTAACTAGCATCCACCGAAAGACAAGCATGACCTATCCTTGATATCTTAGCTCATACATGTATAAATACTAACCCTGAACTAGTTACCTCTGTGAAGATAACTCCACTTGCAAACATGTGGGCAATGGAAATCGACAAATCAAACACCCTTGATGTATGATTAATGCATTTAGAATTCAAATGGAGATAGCTTGGTGATAGTAAGAACAATTTGAGTCCTCATACATAAGACAAATCTGTTACAGTATGGATTATATTCTCTGAACCAGCAATGGAAATAAAACACCCTATATGCAGAGAGAAGGGGAAATCTGTAGAGTAGAAACTTTCACTGGAACTAACAAAATTTAGAACCCTTACAAAATTGAACAACCTGTAATTTATACCACTAGCTACCTTGGAATTCTCAAAGAGATTGCAACAAGCTACAGACAACTAGGGCTAGGGTTAGGGCTTCACCCAATAGTCACAAAATTTACTGCAAAAACACCTCGAGCCAAGAAAAACTATCCTCCTCCACATGGTACAAATCCTTGCAAACACTCAAAGGACCCTTGACCACACTGGAATGGTGGAGAAGTTCAATTTCACTAACTCTGGCCCTTTTTGTCATCAATTTTAGTCCTTTATAGTCGCTGGAAACATCTCTGAGATTCAAATTCAAACTCCAACGGCTAAGTCTTGGTGCTAGTGGCACATCAGTGGTCACAATTTGAATGAAGATCAACTTTATGCCCCCGTCGTCTGATCAATCTCCCCTCATGGGCTTTACACCTTAACATTCATCTTTAGTGGCGCAGTCACACGGTTACCAACCTTACCGCCACAGGGAGTTGGGCTTCATGTTACGTCTAGTCGCATGATCACATGGCCGAAAGATAGCCCCAATGATCATGTGATGATATCTTCTTAACCGTACAATACCGATTGCAAACCACCCACAGAAATCCTCGGCCCCACCACTAGTTGCCGACCAATCAAAACCGGGCATGCCGGCAAGACTTGCATAGTGGACCCATCCTAACTCTGCAACCATGATGCCTGGTGGTTAGTCGCATGATCACATAACCCAAAAATGGGTTATGCGAACATGCGAGAACCTGTGAACACTATGCCTCAACCCCGCAAACAATCTACCAAGTCACCACCACAAGACCCATCTGCAAACCTCTTGCCACCTGGCACATGAGCAACCAATCAGAACTCAGCACGGGGACCACCGACCCATCCACAAATAGGCCCAAAAAAATGAACAACAGGTGCATGATCGCATGGGCTTGAAACCTCCCATGAGATCATGCGCCAACCATAGGATCTACCATGTCACCCCCGTGGATGCCATACTACCATCTTTGCTAGTGGGAACAAGGACACACGTCAACCGATCGCATGATCACATAGCCAAGGAATGGGCTATGCGATCATGCAACAGCCAACCAAAAGCCACCACATCATCACCTCTTAAAAGCTCAAAGACCCGGGTCCACCATTCCACGATCACGTGACTACAGGAAACTAACCGCTAGCCAAGTTGCCAGATGTTAAGGGCTAATCACCAGGCATGAAATGTTCATGTGACTACACAGTCGCCAGGTCATGAGATGTTAGCCGCCTAACCGCCAAAATTAAGAGATCAAAGATAACCGCTAGTCAGCAGGTCACCAAATGAGAAGTAACCACTAGACAACTAAACAATGCAAAGAGCTGGGACCACGCAGACAGGTGGCAGGCGGTTGTATGATCACATGTCAAAAAAGTCTAACATGCAGCCATGCGACAGCCAATCAGGAAGAACTATCTATCAACCCTTTGACACCGGGCCCACTCAACATCATGTGGACGAATGAAAACTCACCAACATAGAACAACGTGGCACATAAGAAACCACTTGGCAAATAGAACCCACCGAAGAACTGTTGCCTGAGAAAAGTAACATCAACAGCCGGCGTAAGATCGCAAAGGTCTGACAAATATCTTGTGAACTTACGCCCACCATTAATCTTCTGACATCATGAGGGCCCACTGAGCCTTCACAAATTCAGGTCCCACCATCCACATCAGACTTGCGTAGTTGAGGGAACGCCAGAAAATAGGGAACTAGCACGAGGTCAAAAAAACACAATGTTTTCGACGAAAGAGGATCAAAAACATACAAAGCTTCTCACACGTCAATAGATAAGCACACAAAGTAGGGTGCACAGGGTCAAAAACAATGTAGGTTATCAGTAAAGGATTGAAAACATCATGGATTTTTGAAAACACCATGGGTTTTCGACATTGTGGTAGAAATTTAAAAATGCTTCCCATGGACCTTAGGACTTGAAAATCTTACTAGGTTTTGCACATTAGTAGACATGACTTGGGCTGAAGCAAGGTGACACATAAAGAGCACAGGGCAGGACACTTGATAAACACATTTCAGGGAACAGGCCAATTTCACAAGATTTTTGCTATGACAAAAAATTGGCCTAACAGTGGCTCTGGTTGGGGATGCATGCCTCTTGCAGGAATGACAAGAATTTAGAATCACTGGGACAAGCAGACCACACCTAGACAAAACAATTAGGACCTCTCCCCACCTTAAAACTCAAAAATTCATAGACTCACCCCTCACAAAAACCTGGCATCACAACACAGGATATAAAAAATATACACGAGAAACATCTAGATGCCAAAGGAGTGCCATCCTTTCCTCTATCAAAAACCTGGTTTCTACTCACAAAAACAAACAAAGGTCTGAAACCTTTTCCACATGCAAAATGATAGAAAATACTGTCAGGCATAGACTGCAGAGCAACTCTGGATTTACCATCACCAATGCCTTCCTTCACATGTTCCCCCACAAACTCACTATTTGGAAAACATGCATCATCAAAATCATCATGGATTGAAACATATGAAAGAGGACAAGAAACTAATACCTGCTCTTCCTGGCTGCAATCATCCAGCTCATCTTTAATGCACTCTTGCATATCAAAAGAAAAGCAACTATACTCACTTTCACTTATCTCAGCTGAGGCCACTGAAACATACTCATATATCAGGTTACTCGAGTTTATCAAGTCTGATTTCTCTTGATAAATCACACCTTTATCCTCATAGGGATGATTCACATGATCAACATCATGAACTAGATTATCACCATCATTCTCACTACTTGGCGGCAGAAGAAAAGCATTGTCCCAATGTAATGAATCTTCATCAACAGAGCAACATTCATCCTGCATTACCTTTCTTTCAACCGACCTCATTGGTGAGGGAGACTCCAGATCAACTGTATGTGAAGCTTTAAGTGTAGAAGGTGAGTAATCCTCAACAAATTCTATCCTCTGAGCACATTCCTCAAATAGTGGGTTAGAAATAACATGGAATTATTTCTCATAGTAATTCAGACAAAGCTCCAACTGGTTCACACTAGTGTCCTCATCAAATAACTCATTGGTAACCCCACTATATATGTCTTTATTTCCATCATCATACACATCTTCAAAAGAAGAAGAGAATTTAGAATTTGAAACAGAACATAACTCACCATCACTGCTGTCAACATATGAACAATCAGTGTTTTACTCATCAGAAGAACCATCCCATGGATTTCCCCACAAGTCTTCAACCTCTGAGACTTTGGAATCAACATCACTGTCATTACTTTCTTCTTCCCATGTTGCATCTGAGTCATATGAAGACACCTCTCCATCACTGCCTTCATCACCCTCACTTGAGTAACCACTTTCAACACTATGTTCTTCTGACTGTGACTGATATGCAAATGAATCATATTCCTTACCTTATGCAGCAACTTCAAACTCATCATTAGAGACATAACTTTCAGCCTCTTCATTTTCATAGGACTAAGATATAGAAGCAACAATTTCATGTCTAGGAACATTAGTGGCATTATATTTATAATTCATATTACAAGGATTGACTACGGTAGCTAATTCACAACTTAAAACACCAGTACACTGCTCAATCCTGTCAGGGTCTGGAATATATCTCACTGTTGTAGCATCCTGAATACATGTCTCATCAGTAGCAAAAGACTCAACAACATTTATACACATATTCTGATTTGACATCTCAACCTGACTACAAACCACAGTAGAAGTGTTGATATACTGATTTGGGGCTGTAGTATTAGCACTACATTCTTCTTTTCTTTCATATTCGTTGTACTGGCAAACATTCATGGAAAAATGACCTCTGGTTAATCCATATTTCAAATTGTTTTCAATATCCATTGTAGTTACAAATGCCTGATATAATGTCCTAGGTTCTTTATCCCTCAACAAGTAATTCATTTTCTTATCAAATGTATCATAATAGACATTTACACACACTTGGTCATTGGGTCTATAACCTTCAGGGATTTCATTCAAAACTTTTGAAAATCTGATATTGAACTGAGGGACAAGTTCATCTTTCTCAATATGAATCTTTAAAAGCTTATCATAAGAATCAGATATGCTTACCCTTTCTCCAAACTGCTCCATGAAAGCTGAATGCATCTCACTCCAAGATGAAATAGAACATGCCGGTAGGAAAGAAAACTAGTCTCTAACATCACCCTCTAGAGTTTGAACAAACAATTTCATGCAAACGTCTTCATGGAAAACCTCAAAATCATTCATCACATCAGTAAAGCACTGAACATATTTTCTTGTTGACTGATATTGGTGCCTATTAAACTTAAGCAAGTATCCCCTGATTTTATCAGGGATCTTATTAGTGAAACTAGGTATGCCATCATAACAAAATGGCACATATCCTCTGAAAAAAAAAACCCTGTGAACATCCATCACTGGCTACAACTGTTGCACACCTACTTGAAAATCTTCAAGACCAATGATAGGAAATCTATACTTGAATTGAACCTTCTTTTGTCACTGAATCTTTCCTACATACTTCATGCTTATATGTCCTTTCTTTAATGACAAAACCATTTGATAAGGACCATGCAAATACATAAAATTTTGATGCAGAATACTTGGATCACCCTGCTGAATGCTGCTACCTTCTTCTTATATGATTGAAGTCCCAACAAAACTTCACAATTCAGGTTCTTTCTAGCATAGAGTCGCCACCTCTCTTTAGAGGACACAAACTTTACTGATCTATCTTGAAACACCAATAGACTCTGAGCACTTCCACAGCAAAGCCACATATAACTCAAACAACAAATCTAGGTAACACAAGCAAATGTGAAAAGTAATTATCAGATTGGAAAACATATAAGACTCTTCCCCAAACTGAATACAACAAGACTTTGGGATACTCTTATCGGTAAACTTATTTCATTTCCCCAGTAGAGTTGCCATTTTGTTGGATCTTTTCCTTGCAAGACCAAGCTTGAATCAAATAGTTGGGCTTAGACTCAGGTTAGGTACTCAAGCTTGACAAGAAAAACAAACCAATTGATGAGGATAGAGATAAATCCTCCTTCTTTGAGCTCCACATTCACTCAGGTAGGTATTGTCTTATCTACACATTCAAGACACCTCATGACAAACCAAAGGCCTACAGACAAATTAATGTGGAATGGTTCTCAAAATCCTAGGTATCCTGTACCTCAATGAAGCTAATATCTCATGCAATAGCCCTACTTGCATGGAGTGAGTATGAAAACCAGAGACCTATCCTAACAACATGAAAGGGAATAGGTGGGACTGAATGGAAATAATTTTAAAATGATTGAAAGGTCCCCTGAGATGCCCTAAGTCTCTGATAGACTAGTGCCTTATCTAATGGGCCATAGAGTTAAATACAATACCACAAGGGATAGCTATGAAATAATAAAACAATATGCTCAATGTGTTGATGCCTAACATCAATCACACACCATGATCAAACCTCAACTTAACACCCACCTGTGCATTCAAACATGCTATTATCCATCAAAGGATTTTGACCCTCCCGTTAGAAGAGACCTATGAAAGGACAATACATTAACCAGCATCCACTGGAAGACAAGCATGACCTATCCTTGATATCTCAGCTCATACATGCATAAATACTAACCCTGAACCAGTTACCTCTGCGAAGATAACTCCACTTGCAAACACATAGGTAATGCAAATAGACAAATCAAACACCCTTGATGTATGATTAATGCATTCATAATTCAAATGGAGATAGCTTGGTGACAGTAAGAAAAAATTAAGTCCTCATACATAAGACAAATCTACTGTAGTATGCATTGTATTCTCTAAACCAGTAATGAAACAGAACACCCTATATGCAGAGAGAAGGGAAAATCTGCAGAGCAAAAACTTTCACTGGAACTGACAAAATTCAGAACCCTTAGAAAATCAAACAACCTGCAATTCATACCACTAGCTGCCTTAGAATTCTCAGAAAGAATGCAACAAGCTACGGATAGCTAGGGCTAGGGTTAGGGCTTCACCCAACAGTCACAAAATTTACTGCAAAAACACCTCAAGCCAAGAAAAACTATCCTCCTCCACATGGCACAAATCCTTGCAAACACTCAAAGTACCCTTGACCACACTGGAATGGTGGAGAAGTTCAATTTCACTAACTCTGGCCCTTTCTGTCATCAATTTTAGTCCTTTGTAGTCGCTGGAAACATCTCTGAGATTCAAATTCAAACTCCAACGGCTAAGTCTTGGTGCTAGTAGCACATCGGTGGTCACGATTTGAATGAAGATCAACTTTATGCCCCCACTGTTTGATCAATCTCCCCTCATGGGTTTTACACCTTAACATTCATCTTCAGTGGCACAGTCATGCGGTTACCAACCCTACCGCCACAGGGAACCAGGCTTCATGTTATGTCTAGTTGCATGATCGCATGGCCGAAAGATAGCCCCTGTGATCATGTGATGTAGCTTCTTAACCATGTAATGCCGACCGCAAACCACCCACAGAAATCCTCAACCCAACCACTAGTCACCGACCAATCAAAACTGGGCACGCCGGCAAGACCCTCACAGTGGACCCGTCCTAACTCCACAACCAAGACACCTGGCGGTTAGCCACATGATCGCATAACTTGGAAATGGTTTATGCGAACATGCAATAACCTGTGAACACTATGCCTCGGCCCCGCAAACAATCTGCTAAGTCACCACCACAAGACCCACCTGTAAACCTTCTCCCACCTGGCACACCCGTAACCAATCAGAACTCAGCATGGGGACCGCTGACCCATTCGCAAATAGGCCCATAAAAATGAATAGTGGGTGCATGATCGCATGGGCTTGAAACCTCCCATGAGATCATGCACCAACCACAAGATCTACCATGTCACCCCTGTGGATGCCACACTACCATCTCTACCAACGGGAACAAGGAAATGCGTCGATCGATCGCATGATCGCATAGCCAAGGAATGGGCTATGCGATCATGTGACAGCCAACCAAAAGCCACCACATCACCACCTCTTAAAAACTCAAAGACCTGGGCCCACCATTTCACGATCACGTGACTACGGGAAACTAACCGCTAGCCAAGTCGCCAGATGTTAAGGGCTAACTGCCAGGCATGAAATGATCATGTGACTACACAGTTGCTAGGTCATGAGATGTCAGCCGCCTAACCACCAGAAACAAGAGATCAAAGATAACCACTAGTTTCTAGGTGGCTAAATGAGAAGTAACTACCAGACAGCCGAACAATGCAAAGAACTGGGACCACGCGGACAGGTGGCAGGCGGTCACATGATCACATGTCAGAAAAGTCTGACATGCGGCCATGCAACAGCCAATCAAAAAGAACTATTTGTCACCCCTCTAACACTGGGCCCACTCAGCATCACATGGATGAATGAAAACCCACCAACACAGAACAATGTGGTACATAAGAAACCACTTGGCAAATAGGACCCACCGAAGAACTGCCACCTGAGAAAAGTAACATCAATGGCTGGCCTAAGATCGCAAAGGTCTGACAAATCTCTTGCAAACTTACGCCCACCATTCATCTTCTGACATCGTGAGGGCCCCTTGAGCCTTCAAAAATTTAGGTCCCACCATCCACATCGGACTTGCAAAGTTGAGGGAATGCCAGCAAACATGGAACTAGCGCGAGGTCGAAAACACACAATATTTTCAATGAAAGAGGATTGAAAACATGCAAAGCTTCTGACACGTCAATAGATAAGCACACAAAGTAGGGAGCACAGGGTCAAAAACAACATAGGTTATCGGTAAAGGATCAAAAACATCATGGATTTTTGAAAACACTATGGGTTTTGGACATTGTGGCAGAAATTTAAAAATGCTTCCCGCGGACCTTAAGACTTGAAAATCTTACTGGGTTTTTCACATTAGTAGACGCGACCTGGGCTGAAGCAAGGTGATACATAAAGAGCACAGGGCAGGACACTTGACAAACACATTGCAAGGAACAGGCCAATTTCACAAAATTTTTGCTATGACAAAAAATTGGCCTAACAGTGGCTCTGGTTGGGGATGCATGCCTCTTGCAGGTATGACAAGAATTCAAAATCACTGGGAGAAGTAGACCACACCCAGACAAAACAATTAGGACCTCTCCCCACCTTAAAACCCAAAAATTCACAGACTGGCCCCTCACAAAAACCTGACACCACAACACAGGATATACAAAATATACACGAGCAACATCTGGATGCCAAAGGAGTGCCATCCTTTTCTCTATCAAAAACTTGGTTTCTGCTCACAAAAACAAACAAAGGTCTGAAACCTTTTCCACATGCACAATGATAGAAAACCCTGTCAGGCATAGACTACAGAGCAACTCTGGATTTACCATCACCAATGCCTTCCTTCACATGTTCCCCCACAAATTCACTATTTGGAAAACATGCATCATCAAAATCATCATGGATTGAAACATATGAAAGAGGACAAGAAACCAATACTTGCTCTTCCTAGCTACAATCATCTAGCTCATCTTTAATGCACTCATGCATATCAAAAGAAAAGCAACTATACTCACTTTCACTTATCTCAGCTGAGGCCACTGAAACATACTCATATATCAGGTTACTTGGGTTTATCAAGTTTGATTTCTCTTGATAAATCACACCTTTATCCTCATAGGGATGATTCACATGATCAACATCATGAACTAGATTATCACCATCATTCTCACTGCTTGGTGGTAGAAGAAAAGCATTGTCCCAATGTAATGAATCTTCATCAACAGAGCAACATGCATCCTACATTACCTTTCTTTCAATCGGCCTCATTGGTGAGGGAGACTCCAGATCAACTGTATGTGAAGCTTTAAGTGCAGAAGTTGAGTAATCCTCAACAAATTCTATCCTCTGAGCACATTCCTCAAATAGTGGGATAGAAACAACATGGAATTGTTTCTCATAGTAATTCAGACAAAGCTCCAACTGGTTCACACTAGTGTCCTCATCAAATAACTCATTGGTAACCCCACTATATATGTCTTTATTTCCATCATCATACACATCTTCAAAAGAAGAAGAGAATTCAGAATTTGAAAGAGAACATAACTCACCATCACTGCTATCAACATATGAACAATCAGTGTTATACTCATCAAAAGAACTATCCCATGTATTTCCCCACAAGTCTTCAACCTCTGAGACTTTGGAATCAGCATCACTGTCATTACTTTCTTCTTCCAATGTTGCATCTGACTCATATGAAGACACCTCTCCATCACTGCCTTCATCACCCTCACTTGAGTAACCACTTTCAGCACTATGTTCTTCTGACTGTGACTGATATGCAAATGAATCATATTCCTTACCTTGTGCAACAACTTCAAACTCATCATTAGAGACATAACTTTTAGTCTCTTCATTTTCATAGGACTGAGATATAGAAGCAACAATTTCATGTCTAGAAACATCAGTGGCATTATATTTATAATCCATATTATAAGGATTGACTGTGGTAGCTATTTCACAACTCAAAACACCAGTACACTACTCAATCCTGTCAGGGTCTGGAATATATCTCACTGTTGTAGCATCCTGAATACATGTCTCATCAGTAGCAACAGACTCAACAACATTTATACACATATTCTGATTTGACATCTCAACTTGACTACAGACCATAACAAAAGTGTTGATATAATGATTTGGGGCTGTAGTATTAGCACTACATTCTTCTTTTCTTTCATATTCGTTGTACCGGTAGACATTCATGGAAAAATGACCTCTGGTCAATCCATATTTCAAATTGCTTTCAATATCCATTGCAGTTACAAATACCTGATATAATGTCCTAGGTTCTTTATCCCTCAACGAGTAATTCATTTTCTTATCAAATGCATCATAATAGACATTTACACACACTTGGTCATTGGGTCTATAACCTTTAGGGATTTCATTCAAAACTTTTGAAAATCTGATATTGAACTGAGGGACAAGTTCATCTTTCTCAATATGAATCTTTAAAAGCTTATCATAAGAATCAGATATGCTTATCCTTTCTCCAAACTGCTCCATGAAGGCTGAATGCATCTCACTCTAGGATGAAATAGAACATGTCGGCAGGAAAGAAAACTAGTCTCTAACATCACCCTCTAGAGTTTGAACAAACAATTTCATCCAAAGGTCTTCATGGAAAACTTCAAAATCATTCATCACATCAGTAAAGCACTGAACATGTTTTCTTGCTGACTGATACTGGTTCCTATTAAACTTAGGCAAGTATCCCCTGATTTTATTAGGGATCTTATTAGGGAAACTAGGTATGCCATCATAACAAAATGGCACATATCCTTTGACAAAAGAAACCCTGTGAACATCCATCATTGGCTACAACTATTGTACACCTACTTGAAAATCTTCATGATCAATGACAAGAAATCTATACTTGAATTGAACCTTCTTTTGTCACTGAATCTTTCCTACATACTTCATGCTTATATGTCCTTTCTTTAATGACAAAACCATTTGATAAGTACCATGCAAATACATAAAATTTTGATGGAGAATACCTGGATCACCCTGCTAAATGCTACTACCTTCTTCTTATCTGACTGAAGTCCCAACAAAACTTCATAATTTAGGTTCTTTCTAGCATAGAGTCGCCACCTCTCTTTAGAGGACACAAACTTTACTGATCTGTCTTTGAGCTCCACATTCACTCAGGTGGGTATTGCCTTATCTGCACATTCAAGACACCTCATGACAAACTTAAGGCCTCTAGACAAATTAATGTGGAATGGTTCTCAAACTCCTAGGTATCTTGTACCTCAATGAAGCCAATATCTCATGCAATAGCCCTACTTGCATAGAGTGAGTATGAAAACCAGAGACCTATCCTAAAAACATGAAAGGGAAAAGTTGAGACTGAATGGAAATGATTTTAAAATGATTGAAAGGTCCCCTGAGATGCCCTAAGTCTCTGATAGACCAGTGCCTTATCCAATGGGCCACAGAGTCAAATAAAATACCACAAGGGATAACCATGAAACAAGAAAACAATATGCTCAATGTGTTGATGCCTAACATCAATCACACACCATGACCAAACCTCAACTTAACACCCACCTGTGCATTCAAGCATTCTATTATCCATCAAAGGATTTTGACCCTCCCCTTAGAAGGGACCTATGAAAGGATAATACATTAACCAGCATCCACTAAAAGATAAGCATGACCTAGCCTTGATATCTCAGCTCATACATGCATAAATACTAATCCTGAATCAGTTACCTCTGTGAAGATAACTCCACTTGCAAACACGTAGGCAATGCAAATAGATAATTCAAACACCCTTGATGTATGATTAATGCATTCAAAATTCAAATCGAGATAGCTTGGTGATAGTAAGAACAAATTAAGTCCTCATACATAAGACAAATCTGCTGGAGTATGCATTGTATTCTCTGAACTAGCAATGGAAACAGAACACCCTATATGCAGAGAGAAAGGGAAATCTACAAAGCAGAAACTTTACTGGAACTGACAAAATTTAAAACCCTTACAAAATTGAACAACCTGTAATTTATACCACTAGCTGCCTTGGAATTCTTAAAGAGAATGCAACAAGCTACGGATAGCTAGGGCTAGGGTTAGGGCTTCACCCAATAGTCACAAAATTTACTGCAAAAACACCTCGAGCCAAGAAAAACTATCCTCCTCCACATGGCACAAATCCCTGCAAACACTCAAAGCACCCTTGACCACACTGGAATGGTGGAGAAGTTCAATTTCACCAACTTTGGCCCTTTCTGTCATCAATTTTAGTCCTTTGTAGTCGCTGGAAACGTCTCTGAGATTCAAATTCAAACTCCAACGGCTAAGTCTTGGTGCCAGCAACACATCGGTGGTCACGATTCGAACAGAGATCAACTTTATGCCCCTGCCATCTGATCAATCTCCCCTCACGGGCTTTACACCTTAACATTCATCTTCAGTGGCATAGTCACACGGTTACCAACCTTACCGCCACAGGGAACTAGGCTTCATGTTATGTCTGGTCTCATGATTGCATGGTCAAAAGATAGCCCCTACGATCATGTGACAACAGCTTCTTAATCATGCAATGCCGACTGCAAACCACTCACAGAAATCCTTGGCCCCACCACCAGTCACCGACCAATCAAAACCAGGCATGCCGGAAAGACCCGCATAGTGGACCTGTCCTAACTCTGCAATCACTACGCCTGGCGGTTAGTTGCATGATTGCATAACCCAGAAATGGGTTATGCGAACATGCGAGAACCTGTGAACACTATGCCTTGGACTTGCAAACAATTTTCCAAGTCACCACCACAAGACCTACCTACAAACCTCCTGCCACCTGGCACACCGGCAACCAATCAGAACTCAGCATGGGGACCGCTGACCCATCCGCAAACAGGCCCACAAAAATGAATGGCAGGTGCATGATCACATGGGCTTGAAACCTCCCATGAGATCATGCGCCAACCACAGGATCTGCCATGTCACCCCTGCAGACGCCACACTACTATCTCTACCAGCGGGAACAAGGACACGCATCAATCGGTCACATGATCACATAGCCAAGGAATGGGCTATGTGATCATGGGATAGCCAACCAAAAGCTATCACATCACCACCTCTTAAAAGCTTGAAGACCCAGGCCCACCATTTCGCGATCACGCGACTACGGGAAACTAACCGCTAGCCAAGTTGCCAGATGTTAAGGGCTAACCACCAGGCATGAAATGATCACACGACTACACAGTCACCAAGTTGTGAGATGTTAGCCACCTAACCACTAGAATCAAGAGATCAAAGGTAACCGCTAGTCGCCAGGTCACCGAATGAGAAGTAACCTCCAGACAACTGAACAATGCAAAGAGCTGAGACCACGCAGATAGGTGGCAGGCGGTTGCATGATCACATGTCAGAAAAGTCTGACATGCAACCATGTGACAACCAATTAGGAAGAAATATCTGTCACCCCTCTGACACTAGGCCCACTCAGCATCACATGGATGAATGAAAACCTGCCAACACAGAACAACGTGGCACATAAGAAACCACTTGGCAAATAGGACCCACCGAAGAACTGCCACCTGAGAAAAGTAACATCAACTGTCGGTGTAAGATCGCAAAGGTCTGACAAATCTCTTGTGAACTTATGCCCACCATTCATCTTCTGACATTGTTAGGGCCCGCTGAGCCTTCAGAAATTCAGGTCCCACCATCCACATCGGACTTGCGTAGTTGAGGGAATGCCAGCAAACAGGGAACTAGCGCGAGGTCAAAAACACATAATGTTTTCAACGAAAGAGGATAGAAAACATACAAAGCTTCTGACACGTCAATAGATAAGCACACAAAGCAGGGAGCACAGGGTCGAAAATAACGTAGGTTATTGGTAAAGGATCAAAAATATCATAGATTTTTGAAAACACCGTGGGTTTTCGACACTGTGGCCGAAATTTAAAACTACTTCCCGCGGACCTTAGGACTTGAAAATCTTACTGAGTTTTGCACATTAGCAGATGCGACCTGGGCTGAAGCAAGGTGACACATAAAGAGCATAGGGCAGGACACTTGACAAACACATTGCAGGGAATAGGCCAATTTCACAAGATTTTTGCTATGATAGAAAATTGGCCTAACACTATATATATATATATATATATATATATATATATATATATATATATATATATATATATATATATATATATATATATATATATATATATATATATATATATATATATATATATATATATATATTTATTTGAATACTTTTTTCTTTCTCCCATGAAAACTTGTATGGTGCTGAAAACGTCATTTTCAAATAGTAACACTATTTTCATAGAGCATAACTTTTTTTGTAAAATAGATATGGATGTGATTCTTTCAAATTTAGTTTTGTAACATCCATATGGAGGGCTTGCAATTGGTTTGACAACATTATCACTATTATTGTATATTTTATTAACATTTGAAGTTGACTAAACCAAAATTTTGACCTACCTTGATGACATAGCTTATAACTTATTGTGTATTTATCGAATTTCAATTATTATTTTTTTAATAGAAAGTAGACTCAAATATAGAGGGCACTTTTATTTTTCAATTTTTTTTTTCCTTGTTTTAATATTTTCATTGAACGTCAAACTTAGAGGTTTATATTTGATAAAAAAACTACATTCATTTAACATAAAAAACCATACACATAATAAATTTAAAAATAGTCAAATATATAATCATTAGAAAGCTAGTTCTAAGTACTTGTTGTATGCAAAAGGACATCTTATTCATCCATTTGATCAGCGCGCTTCAGGCCCGAAGCCATGAAATTCTCAAAATTTCTTGAAAACTTGAAACCATGTCCCATTTTAGGCAGTTTCGATCGAAAGTACTTTCTATCAAAATTACTTTGCCCAAAAATGCAAAATTTAGTCATTACTAAGATACTTTTGATCGAAAGTCATCTAGTTTTGATCGAAAGTCATTACTAAGATACTTTTCCCAAAAACCCTAATTAATGACTTTTGTTCGAAAGTCATTAATTAGAAACTTTCGATCGAAATTTCATAAGTAACTTTCAATCGAAAGTTACTTAGAACTTTCGAACGAAAGTAACTTATGATCGAAAGTCCTATGTCTAAGGACTTTCGATCGTAAGTTTAGTACTTACGATCAAAAGTGTAAGCGAGTTTCTATTGAAAGTTGGTAAAGAATATTTTGTGAAAAATAATTTTAGGGATGAATTCCTTCCTCCGAAAAATTGTAACCCACTATTGTGGGTTCACCCTGGAGAAAATATTTGAGCAAGCTCTGGCACACCTTGATGGAACCCAAAGTCCTCTATTTCATGTGGTATTTCCTTCTACATAGGCTACCCATTAAGTCAACCTCTGATGAACCTTACCCATGTTCCTTCTGCACTGCTCCCAAGACCATCTCTCACATTTTCTTTGATTACCAGTTTGCATCTACCTTTTGGAATCATTTTGGCTTGAAAATGAATGACAACTTTCAAGTTATTAATGTTATTTTCAGTTCCTTGTTGGGTCTGAACAATTCTTACAATCATTTTTGGGCTTCAATTTATTTTCATGTACTCTAGCATATCTGGAAGTTGAGGGATGATAATATATTCAATAGTAGGAATAGATCTCTCACTGAGTCCCTACGAAGGCTCATCACCCTTAATGTTTCCTCACAGGTCACTATGATTATGCAAGTGAAAGAGCACAAAGCATTAAGTGTAGTGTGGGGTATCAGAGGGTTATTGGATAGAGAGAAAATCACGTACAACATGACCACCAGAGCTGATACTGAGTTTGATTTTAACATCACTATTGGGCAGATGCTTCAATAAATCCAAAATCAGAGGAAGGTAGTAGAACCAGAGATCACTATAGGTGATATAGGAGAGGAAGGTGTATATTCTCAATAGGTAGGGGGAGGAGCTGATCAGGACACCACCACTATAGCAGAGCAGGAAAAATCCATTGTAGCAGAGTAGGAGAGAACCAACAGTGGCTTGGCAGGATCGTTCCTAGACCAACAACCACCTGTCAGTCAGCCATCCAGGGAAGATTTTATGTACATTCTGCCTGTAGCAATGCTTCCTCTACTTTTGTGGGAGGAATACTTCTCCAACCCCTACAACATCATCTTCTATGATCACCAGCGGCCATGGATGACTTGGTTCCCTAGATAGAGCCATGTTTTTTTTGAATTAGTTTTTTGATATGCTGATACTTTAAAGGTTTCTTTTTGTATGTAAGGTGGTTCATACTTGGTATTCCCTACGTATACCTGGGATAGTGTATGTTTTGTAAGATTAATTTGATGTAAACTCTCGTTCATGATGTAATCTCTCTTTCAAGTTAATATATATTAGGGTTAATAGAAAAAATAAAAAATGTTCATTTAATAAAATAACATATTTTTTAAAAAGGTATTATATTTAATTAAATCAATAGGGAGGGGAATCTGATCTCTTATAGCAAGAAAAACACAACAAATAGAACATAACTCAAGCTTCAAGCTATTACAACCTGAAGGACCAAAACCCCTGCACTTATGATTTCAAAATTTTAATAATTTTTTTTATATTAAAAACAACTATATTTGGGATACTCACTACTACTACCATTATTCTTCCAGCCATTAACATAGCAGTAATTAATGAAAACAATAGTCTTACTAGTATGGAAGTTTAAGGGAATATCAACATTAATAAAAAACTAGACTATAAGTAAACCAAAAGATAATAAAACCTAAAGAACTAGCATCATTAAAACCTCTGCAAAATAATATATTCATAGAAAACAAGAGGAGACAACCTCAAAGAGTAGCTTCTTGGACAACTTTTAAACAAGTATTGTTATCATAGTGAAAAAATATTATTTCTATATGTACAACTATTGTGCATATAAATTGGAGTATTTCAAATGAATGATTTATCCTATCACAAATAAAAGGTAAGCACAATAAATACCTTGTATTTTTTAATAAAATGTGAAGAACTGATGAAAGTTTTTAGTGTTTAACTATTGGTCTATTTGTGTTGGATATAACATGTATTTTTTTATAATACAAAGGTAAAAGCACAATAATATGTCATTGTTTAGGCTAACTTGGGTGCTTCAAATGAACTAATTTTGCCTGAAAAGGGTAAGGCTGAATCAGTGTGGTGTTGACTATACACCACATGGTGATGATGTGGTAGACCTGGTTCGGTCGAAATGGGAGGATTCAGTTGAAATAGGTTTGGTTGGACTCCGTTCAATCTATAAAAACAAAAAAACCCTAAAGGGATCATTTCTACTATAGCATGTCCAAGAATTGTAGAGTGGTTGAGGGATATTCATCTAGTTCAGCCAGACCATGAAGGTCTTTCTTTTATGTTATTTATCATTTTATTCCCTTTAAGAACTAACATAAACTAATAGGACCCCTTAAGCCAACATGACCCAATAGGACCCCTTAAGACCTAACATGACTAACATGACCTATTATGACCCTTTGAAGAACTTACATCACCTAATAAGACCCCTTAAGACCTAACATGACCTATAAGACCTAATAGGACCCTTTAAGACCTAACATGACCTAATAGGACCCCTTAAGACATAACATGACCTAATAGGAGCCCTTAAGATCCAATACGACTAACAAAATCTAATAGGACCCTTTAAGCTCTAACATGACCTAATAGGACCCCTTAAGTCCTAACATGATCTAATGGGACCCCTTAAGACCTAACATGACTAACATGACCTTTACGGACCCTTTAAGACCTAATATGACCTAATACGACCCCTTAAGACCTAACATGACCTAATAGGACCCTTTAAGATCTAAGATGACCCAATAGGACCCCTTAAGACCTAACATGACTAATAAGACCTAATAGGAACCTTTAAGACCTAATATGATCTAATAAGATATCTTAAGACCTAACATGGCCTGATAGGACCCCTGAAAACCTAACATGACTAACATGACCTAATAGGACCCTTTAAGACCTAACATGACCTATTAGGACCCTTTAATAACTAACATGACCTAATAGGGCCCCTTAAGACCTAAAATGACTTATAAGACCTAATAGGACCCTTTAAGACCTAACATGACCCAATAGGACCTCCTAAGACCTAACATGACCTAATAGAACCCCTTAAGACCTAACATGACCTAATATGACCCTTGATGCCCTAACAAGACCTAATAGGACCCCTTAAGACCTTACATGACTAACATGACCTATTAGGATGGATCCATAAGACCTAACAAGCCCTAATAGGACCCATTTAGTCGTAACATGACCCCTTAAGACCTAACATGACCAACATGAACTAATAGGATCCCTTAAGACCTAACATGACTAGCATGACCTAATCAGACCCTTTAAGACCTAACATGACCTAATAGGACCCCTTAAGACCTAACATGACCTACCAAGACCCCTTAAGACCTAACATGACTAACATGACCTAATAGGACCCTTTAAGACCTAACTAACCTATTAGGACCCTTTAAGAAAAATTAGCAGCACCTAATATGGCCCCTTAAGACCTAACATGACCTTTAAGACCTAATAGGACTCCTTAAGACCTAACATGACCTAATAGGAGCCTTTAAGACCTAACATTACCTAATAGGACCTCTTAAGCCCTAACACGACCTAATAGGACCCCTTAAGACCTAACATGGCTAACATGACCTATTAGGACCCCATAAGACATATCAAGCCCTAATAGGACCCTTTAGCCCTAACATGACCCCTTAAGACCTAACATGAGTAACTTGACCTGATAAGACCCCTTTATTTACATGTACTTATAATATATTATAGAAATTTCTACATGATTTTATTTGGACATGTACATGTAATGTACATATTTACTTAAATTTTAACATTTAAGGCATGATCTAGATGTATGTTTTAGATTAATTTTTTAGACATTGTACATATATTTATATCCATGTATAGATCTAGAGAAACTTTCAAATTTTTATTATAGTAGAGAGGTTAGACATAATTTATTTGCAAACACCATTTGACAATTACAGATGGCTATTGCTACTCTTGATGAGAGCATTGCATGATCACCCACCCTTCCGAATAGGGATAGGGTGAACACTATCAGGAATGATCTTGTTTATATTATTAACACAATGCAATCATATACCCCATGTGATAACATTAGTATTGATACATTTGATGCCTCTCTCTCTACCATAGTGTTAGTAGCATTGTAAAGTGGAGACAGATAGATAATATGGTTTCTAAAGATAATATGAAGACTATGTTCCCACATTATTAAGATAAGGGAAATGTGAGAGGATACATGGTCACTTGATGCACTGATGATCTTGTGGTGCCCTTAATATATCCTCACTCTTTGGCTGCACATCATATGTTTCTCTAGAAGGATGAGCTCCCATTATATTTCTGGAAATAATTTTTTGTAGAATTTTATTTACATCTTGATATTGACTATACATATTACCATGCCCATGTTGATTAGGGGAAGGGGGGACTAGCACACTAGTAGAAAAACAACAATATATGACTAAATAAACTATTAAAAACTATATATAAATGACTAATTTTGGTCATGTGGCCATTAGTAGTTTATTGTCAATTATCTCATGACTAGATTTATGACTAAACTATTTTAGTCATTGATTCTGTCATTGATTCTATCATTGATTAATTCATTGATTGTTGTTAACTAGTCATTTGTTTAGTCATGGTAGTGTTATATTTATTCATATATTTATTCATTGATTTAATTATATATTTAGTCATACATTTAATCATTGATTTAGTCATATTAGGGCACAATAGAATTGAACCACTATCCTCCTACTTGGTAAAGAAGACACTCTTCCATTGAGCTAGTACCTTTTATAGAATAATCATAACATGTATACTATTACTTCCCATTAAACATGATTTCAAGTTTTTTCATCTATGATTCAAGGGGGTCTAATGTAACTCCCAACTTTCCCATGTCTTCTTACATGTATTACATAACACAAAGTTCTTGAATACTATTTAAATCCTCATCAAAAGAACCAACCAAAATCCACATCTGAAGCAAACTAAAATTATTTGAAAGTTGAATCTTAGGTTCTCCCAAATAGTTATGGTATATTTGGCTCCATAGTATTTGTCTCCTTCAACATATGTTATAGCATGTTGCATTTTTTTCTCTTTTTTCGCACATATATGCACAATGTCTCACCATAAAGTAGATGCATAGACTATTTACAAGTTAGCAGAGATATTTTCTTTGAATTTTTGGAAACCAAACCATTCAGCCTTTACAATGCACGAGTTGCTAGTCTTACATATCCTGTATTTTTCCATTGATGGAACAAGGAAATCCAAAAACTCAACAACCCACAATCGGGAATATATTCTTGAAATAAATTCTTTACTCCATACTCATTGTGGGTCGTAATCCTCTAAATTTTTACCTGCAATATGTTGTTATGAAACATGAAAGATAGGGAGTTCCAAATGTGGAATGCATGCATGTGTTTGACATATTCAAAACTAGATAATAATTCTTTATAAACCTTCCTATAGTTAGGTAACTTTTAGTCAGTCCAAATTCAAAATACATTACATTTTGTCATGTTTAGGTGATGGTATAATGACCAATAAGTCAACAACAACTTATGTTTTATTCACCATTTAAGAAAATCCATTTTGTATCAAAATAATATATGGATTTGAATGTTTTAATTTTTTGTGAGCGTCATTTCTAGGAATATTCTTAAGATTATTGTTAAGATTACTTTGTAGACTCTCGAGTAGTTACTTGACTGGAAATCTCACAAATTCTCTATGCTCTATCTTTCTGCCGTAACACCATTCACTATCCATTTAAAAAAAACTCAAGTGGAAAAATTCTAGAACTTCATTATTCTCTTTGTAGGAAAGGAAAACATCTAAATTCATTTTCATTTGGCTACACTGTTTAGGTAAAAGATATAATTGGCTTTAGTCTATTTACTAGTGTAAAAGTGATAGATTGCTACTTAAAATATGATTTAAATGTTGTTATAAATCTACTTTCTATTCATTTGCTTGAGCTGAAATTCTCTATCTTTACGTTTGTTTTCTTGTGCTCAAATGTTTTATTCTTTATTATTTTAAATCTATTCAAAAAGTTTTAATGTGAGTTGGCAATATAATTTATTTAAATAATTGATGGTAAAATTTGAGGACCCACTATGATTTGTCATTCAATATTTTAATTTATATTTTTTATTATCTAATTCTATTGATAGTAATAATTGATTATTAAATTTTTTTGTATCATTTAAAAAATTATTTAATTTACACTTTTAAAATTAATTTCTATATTATTTATAATTGATAGTACATTTTTATATTTTTTCTACTTTCATTATATTTTTTATAACTTAATTTTTACATCTCTAAGTGCAATACACTCTTTTTCTCTTCCTCATAATGCTTACATTAGAATATCATATTCAATTACATGTACTGAGATTCTCAAAACGAAAAACTGATGTAAATGCAAATCATCACCCCTTCCAACATTCAATAATTATGAACATTGTCTCCTAAAATAATTAGGAGCTTTTATTATGCGTTAAGAATAAAAACCTATTTACGCAAAATAACTCTTACAAAATATTTAGTATAATAACTACAAATTTTAAATTATAATTTGATAAAAAAATATATGAAATATAACTAAATATATATTATTAATATCTTTTTGGATTAAGAAAAACTTTTTAAAGATCATTTTGTTTGGTAGATTTTACTCTTAAGAATTTCTTAATATTTTTATATTGATATTTTTTTTCCCTTCAAAATAAATTTATCTTGTTATTTTATTTGGAATATTTATTACTATTTTATTTCACATTTTATAATTTAAAATTAAAAAAATCTAATCTATTATAATATTTACTTTTTAAGCTACTAATAGTTCACAGATTCTTATCTATTGAGTTAATATTGTGTATTTAAATTGATTTTATTTTGTGTCTAATCTTAAATGACAAATTCTAAACATACTTTTGTTTTAGTAGTTTTATTGAAAATTTATATATTTAATATTTTTTTATTTATTGAATAAATTAGAAAAATATTTATATAAATTTATATTATATTTTATTTATATTAATTTTCTAAAATTATTTTTAAATTAAAAGTAAAAAAATATGTTACAAATTAATTTAAATGATATTATACAAAAAATAATATGTTGAAAAATATAATTATTTAAAACTATAATCATTCATTATATTTATTAAATAAAATACAAGTATTTAAAATTATAACAAAATATGAATTTATATATTTATATAAATGAAAGATATATAATTTTTTGATTAATGTATTTATAATTAAATTATAGAATTTTAAAAATAATAATATACAAGAAGAGATGGGGGAAGAAATATAGAAACGTAGAGATTAAATGGTATCTTACCATCCAATTTCCTTGCTTTCAATATTTGTATTTTGTTTATTTTTTATATTATCATTTGATTATAGAGTATTTTTTAATGTAAAATAATGTTTTGAAATAAAATTTACAATAAAGTAAATGATATAAAAATATAAATAAAATTTATTTAGAAATAATTAAATGTATATTTCTTATCCTATCTTTCCTCTCCCTTTTTAATCTACTTAGTCTAATTAATAATGGAGTCTATTGATAAGGGAACACAATTATCTACTTGATTCAAAGGTTTTGTTCAACTATGTTTGGATTCCTAGTGATTTGAAATTATGATTTGTTTATTGATAACTACAACCTCATGTACTGCACAAATGTAATAAAAAATAGACTAAAATTTCCTTGAGTGACCTTTCTAACATACTCGAACAACATACTAAAATATTCAGCATACCCATTGCACACCATGATACGATAGCTAGTCATTATTATTCCGAAACTAAATACCCTCATCTATTACTTGATTCTTCACAACTAGTTCATTTTCAATTTCTAGATTACCTCCTATTCAAATATTATCTATACATACATTTATCTGCGATGATTTAATTTGCTTAGAGATATTAATAAACTTGTATGTTGTCATACGAAAGGTGGAATTGTCAGAGGATTTGTCTTTTTATCGATTTAAAATACCTGGCAGAGATTCAGTTCGACATTGTCTAAATCAGAAGAGCAGCTCACCAGACTGGTAAACATTGTTAGGGTGCATCCAATTAGAACGACGTACGAGAACTGCCTAGCTCAATGTGACACACTATATAAGAACCTACTTTCATCTATTACATGCACAAACAGCTACTATCGAGAGACTGAGTATCAAGAACAAAAACTGAGGAAGCACGGACTTCATACTAGAAGAGAAAAGAAGAATGGCATCCGCAATGGCACGTACAGTCACTTTGGCGGCATTGGCATTCACATTTTGGTGTATGGTTTTCACAGCCTGCGCACGCGACCACCACGTTCGTTTCCACGCGAAGCAGCAGTGGCAAAACGCCCACGCCACTTTCTATGGAGGCTACGATATGTCTGGAACTATGGGTATGGTTATATCATATTCATCTGCAATATCAAACTAAAATCTAGGCAAATTCTTTATAAAGATTTCAAAATCATGTATGTGTTTATATGTCCAGGAGGTGCTTGTGGGTACGGCAATTTGCCAGCGCAAGGGTACGGCATATACACGGCTGCGCTGAGCACGGCGCTGTTCAATGATGGGCTAAGCTGCGGAGGATGCTACGAATTGCAATGCAAGGCGGAGGAGGATCCGCAGTGGTGTCTGCCCGGAACATCAGTCACTGTCACCGCCACCAACTTCTGCCCGCCCAACTTTGCCCAGCCCAACGACGCGGGCGGGTGGTGCAACCCTCCTCTCCCTCACTTCGATCTCTCCGTTCCCGCCTTCGAGCAGATTGCGCTGTACAAGGGCGGCGTGGTTCCGGTGCGGTACAGGCGGGTGGAATGCGTGAAGAAGGGAGGAATTCGGTTCACAATATCTGGGTCGCGGTATTACCAGATGGTGGTGGTCACCAACGTTGGAGGAGCCGGAGACGTGGTGGCCGTTTCCGTGAAGGCGAAGGACCCGCGCGCCCCTGGTAACTCCGGGTGGCAGAGTCTGAAGCGCAATTGGGGCCAAAATCGGCAGAGTAATTTGAACATGATGGGGCAGACGTTGTCTTTCAAAGTGACAACCAGCGACGGGAGGAGCGTGATTTCTCGAAGGGTCGCTCCCAACTCGTGGCAGTTCGGTCAGACTTTCGAGGGACGACAATTCTAAACACAACTTGGGAGGAGTTGATCTCCTGATTTTAGTAGCATAAAAATATGTAGTGCTTTCAGAGTCTTACTGTGCATATTTGGAAGGCGAAGACGATACTGCGGAGGTTCTCCAAGTGTGCCACCCGCTCGTCCTCGTTGTATTTTCTTTTGCTTCTTTCTGGTCGAGAGTTGTTTGGCATCTTCGAGCAGATGGCATTTGCCATTACTTTGGGAAATTAATTTTATTTTAAAGATTAGGATATCACTCGCTTTATCTATATGGTGGGTGTAGGTGTGGGTTTATTCATCATATGTATTTTCATTATACATGTATTGGTTTTGAAAAATCAATTGTTATCGACTTTTAGAATTATCATACCTATTTTCTTTTAATCTATGATACATGTGGTTTTCTATTTGTAAGATTTAAAATAATTATCAATTTTCAAATGAATTCATATATCATAAATTATTTTGATAGATCTTATATATTTTTAATTAGTATGATGTTAATAATAAAAATATTATTTAAAACAATTTATATGTATTGTATTATTTTATAAATCTATATTAAATATAAGGAAAATATTTTTGAGAAATACTTAATGAGTAATATAATAATATATTGGATTAATATATAAAATAGTTTGGAACACAATTTATAAAATCTTAATTTACATCAATACATTTATGAATTTATTATATAATTCTATTTAGTTATAAATTTGTTTTTAATTGAGTAGGGAAGGAGTCTTGATTGCTCACAAAGAAATCTATAGAAATAACATATTAGATCATAAACACCAAACACCAACTAACCCTAGACATCCAAAATTAATAAAAATACCCTACTCAATGTACATTCAAAAAATAATAAAAACCAAGTCTTATGAGGTCCAATCCTCAAATCTAAACCATCTAGCATGATCACAGTTTTAATAAAATTAATAATAAAAGATCTACTTATCTTTAGACCTATACTATTACTATAAAGATAATATCCTTCATAAGACTAAGCCACCACATTAATAGGCAGACATGTTTTAAATGTCAATGCCAAACCAAAGGTAAAACATGATATAACTATAACTGACCGACTCATAACTTACTCTACTATACTTCCTCCAAAAACTACACAAAACAACAAGACCAAAATTAACTATAAGAATAAAATGGCCTAAGGCCAAGTGCTCCAGTGAGATCCATAACATTAGTCACTATCAAAAAGATCAAAATTATTTGAGAGCCTATCAGATACTCCTTTTAAACATCCCAATCCAATTATGTGTCTAAAGTGGCTTCACCCCACTATTGACCAGTTCCCTAGAATTTCTTGACTTTTTCTGTCAATTTACTCTATCCAAACACAAAACCCATGGTCAAATTCCTCATGACACCACCATGGATAATGCACAGGGAAGTTATATCTCTTCCTAGAATAGAGTTTAACTTCTTTTGAAAGTATCAACTCTTCTCTCTTGATCATTCACCTTGCTGTGTAAGTATACAATTTGTGCCTTTAATTAAAAAGTTATTTTCTCATTCTCTCCTTGGGAAGGATCCAAGGCTATGGATCCTAATTTATCTAAATTAATAGGGGAGGGACTTCTTTTGTCCATCAATTGATCAAACTCCTTAAGATATTTAGTGAAATGAATAGGACCACCAACATTCTCTATAGAATCTTCCTCCTTAGTGAAAAAGTCCCCATAATTTGAGTCATTAGAGAAATCTACACCCTCTCATTAAAATTCATCATTACTATTTGGACCTTCCTATATAATGATATTTTTTCCTTTTAAATATTTTTCAAGGAGGTGGCTTGAGGACTTTTACCAAGAGCTAATTTCCTACTTATTCTCTTTGGAAGTTATCACATCCTTATGAATGTTGGAGATTTGCCAGCAAGCCATTGCTGACTGTATGTTTGTCATTGATGACAACATATGGTAAGTAGCATGCATAGAAGACTTATGTAGTAAGATTTAAGTATATGTAGCATGGACATGTTATCAACATGATATCATGGACGTAGAGGTTAATTGTTTATACAGACAGTTATGTAGCAGCTTGTGTCAGCAGTGTTCCTGACAGAGTTATAGGCAATGTTCTATATGTGATTATCCATATAGTTATCATGGAGCCTTGCGCCTTTGGATATGTGATGGAGACATGTTAGTGTTGCTCCATTCATGGACGTAGAGTCTAATGTGCAGTAGAAGTGAAGTTATGTAGTCACTATTCACCAGTTATAGTTTCCTGTGTTTATCTAGAAGAGCTGACATAGATTATATTGGTATAGGAGTTGCATCTATCATTTTGGTATGCATGCTTGGATTAGTGATTGGAGAAGAGTTAAGAAGGTTTGGTTAAGAGCGCATGATGTAATTTAGATTGAGGAGAAATTATCAGTTAAATTGGTAGAGCTGACAATATGTAGCGTGTGTCTACACCTATTGATTTGGATAGGTCCCAGTTTGTGTTGCGTGCTTAGTAGAGATAAAAAAAATGTTATTGGAGAGTGTTATTGTTTCTCTACTATGATTTCAAGGTGGTTCTAATAGGTTGAATTGATTATATCATTTAGAGAGAAGATATTTATAGGCAGTCATTTGTGATTGCTAAGATATGGTTCAGAATTGAAAGATAAGAGCAGAGCAGAGAGTGTAAAGTGTTGAGCCATCAATAGAAGATCTATGTGACCAAGTAAAGAGTATACGCTATTCATTGGAACTGATCAAGGCAATAGGTCTACCTTGCAGCTCACCAAGATCCAGATATAGTGTGTATCTGTTATTCTAAACATCCTAATCCAATTATGGGTCTAAAGTGGCTTCACCCTACTATTGACTAGTTCCCTGGAATTTCTTGAATTTTCCCCTCAATTTACTCTGTCCAAACACAAGACCCATGGTCAAATTCATCATGACACCACCATGGATAATGCACACGGAAGTTATATCTCTTCCTAGAATAGAGTTTAACTTCTTTTGAAAGTATCAACTATGCTCTCTTGATCATTCACCTTGTCGTGTAAGTCTACAATTTGTGCCTTTAATTAAAAATTTATTTTCTCATTCTCTTCTTGGGAAGGATCTAAGGCTATGGATCCCAATTTATCTAAATGAATAGGGGAGAGACTTCTTTTGTCTATCAATTGATCAAACTCCTTAAGATATTTAGTGAAATGAATAAGACCACCAACATTCTCTTCAGAATCTTCCTCCTTAGTGAAAAAATCCTCATAATTTGAGTCATTAGAGAAATCTACGCCCTCTCATGAAAATTCATCATTACTCTTTGGACCTTCCTATATAATGATATTTTTTCCTTTTAAATATTTTTCAAGGATGTGGCTTGAGCACCTTTACCAAGAGTTGATTTCCTACTTATTCTCTTCGGAAGTTATCACCTCCTTATGAACCTATTCCTTCTCCTCAAAGTCAAGGAAAATATACTTTTTTCTACCCTTTACTCCTGGTCTTCCTAGCTTTAAAGGGACTTGTCTTACTAACACAATCTTTACTTTTCTCAAGAGAGGGTTTGAGAAATTCAAAATCAACACGTCTTTCATTAGTGGACATTTTTTGGCTTTTGCCTTCTTTTTCAAAATAGTGTTTCTCTTTTTAGGGGGCATAGGGTTTCTTTCTATATGCTCTATCTTTACCAAGCTATGCACCATGGTTTATTATAGGTTTCTTGCTAGGGCATGAAATAAAAAAATACGTGAAGGGGAGAGTGGTCAAAAGCTAACTGGTATAAACCAAATATAAGACCTTGATGTAGAGGGGAAGAGGCCCCTTTGGTAATGATAGCACTAAGAAAAGTACACAAAAAGAAATAAAGGTTTATATTTTCCCAATGGTGGATGTGGTTGAGAATGAGAATATGCTAACAATGTATTGTAGTATATCATGCTTCCATGGTGAAAAAATCATTACATGATAACTAATCATAGAAAAAGAGGGAGGAAGAAGAGACATGTAATAAATATTTTGAACCATCTTGAATTTTTGTCCCTTTTTAATGAATTTCTTGATAAAAGCCTTGTAATCACCCAAACTTCTCTTCCCTAAATTCAGTCATTCACATTTGAGGCTAGTTACCTCTACTAAGATTTCTTAAGTTAATAGTGAATTTGATGCTACTAATGGTTACATTTCTCCCTGGTCATGAATTATAGAATCTGGTTCATAACATAATTTGACCAATTTTACCCTTTCATGGTCACAAAGTAAGGAGTTATCTTTTCCCTTTTAGATAGGTTTAATAGTTTTTCATTTTTCATTAACTCCTTACAATCCTTTGATTATGAGCATTTGAAAGTGCCTCCCATCACTTTCTTCTTCATAGTAGTAGGAAAAAATAGAAAATGATAGATTGAGGAGACCGACCAAGAAAACTTCTGATTAAAAAATAAATAGCTAATTTTTAGTTAAGGATGAGATGAAAATAAAACTCATATAGAAAGTCCCATATTTGGCATGTGAAATGGCCATAATTACCCATCTTTTTGCTGATCAATTTAAAAAATTCCTTGAGTACCCTGAACTAACTCATAGATAATGGTAAGTATTGTGATATCATTGGTCAACCACATTAAGGAATTGTATGTTTTCATTAATAGCTTCTCCAATGTCATTACAAGAAATAAACAATGTGAAACCCCAATTGCAAACAAAATTTCTCTCTATATGTTTATAAATTTGAAGGTTAGAAAGATAAAAATCTTTCTAGACACCATCTTTATGCAAATATTTTGGTAAAACACCATTATATCCATAATCTCCCCTTAATTAATTTATCATAATAATACCATCATTAAAATGCATTTTGAAAAATTAGAAATCCATCTCATCAAACTCATTCCTCATGTCTAAAAGGACATTAGCAATTAGTGTACTCCACATCCAGTTATTGAGCCACATCATCCATTCTTTGAGCCATGTCATAACTATAGGCCTCATTTCAATTTTAAATTTTAAACCTTATATTAACTTCTATCTTGTTGTTGAAGGATTTAAATGTTTCTTGTCTCTTTTTAAAACAACATCCAACATGGTCAAAGCCACCTTCAAACTTCTCAAGAGATAAAGTGGCTTGGAGGTAGATAAATCTCGCTTAAGCCTATAAGAATGGAAATAATCTTTATACTTATCATTATGGTTAAATTTGGTTTGAAACCCCCTAAGAAACAATCTCCACTCTTTCATTTGTTATAATTTATTTGATACTTGGGGGCACTACAGATAAATTATATGTAATTGCATTCTTAAAATCTTAGACTTGTATTGGCTATTTCATCAGTTGCCTTGGTTCCTTCTCTAAAAATGTGTTGGAATTTGGATTAAAGGAAACTCCTAAGAATATCTTTACAATCCTTAAAAAAAAAAAAAACCATTCCTATGGGTGCCTAGCTCTACTATTAAGGTAGTCAACAATCAATTTAGAGTCTCCTTTAAGAACATTTTTCTAATTTAATTATTATTTTTAAGTTTCTTTACACCTTGCCACACAAGATAAGATTCACATATGTTATTGAAGCCTACACATAAGTTTTTATTGTATCCTTCAATAAATTAGCCTTTACAATCTTGTAGCAATCATCCAACCCTTGATATTCTTGGGTTACGCTTTGAAAACCACTAAAGTTTCATTTTACCCTACCCACCTCAAGTGGTTTTCATTTGGTCCCTTTTCTTTGGATTAGATTAACCCAATTTATCTTCATAAGGTTTTGGCTTATTCCCCTAACTTGTTTAATTCTAATATCTTGTATATTAGGAATAAATTTTGAGCAACCAAAGCACACAACATTCATATTTTTTGTAAATTTCTATTTTATTTTTCAGATCTCCTCCTTTATTTGTTGTGTATGTGTGTGTGTGTGTTTTTTTGTTTTTTTTTGGTGTTTGCTTCCCTAAATATTTTATTATTTTTCTCCTTCCATATATTCCAAGCCACAAATGAGGGAGTTTGAGACCAAATTTTTGTATAAGAGGATGTCTAAAGGGATAGAAGCTCCATTTTTCCATAAAGAATTTTATATTTTTAGAAAGAGGACATGATATCATAAAAGAAGAGAAAACATCTAACTAGTTTTTTGCAACAAAAGGGCAATAAACAAAGATGTGATCAATACTTTCCAAATTAGCAAGGCATAAGGAATAATTATTAACAAACATATAATGAATACTTATTAAAAAACATGAATCCTCTCTTATTTAGGTTGTGAGTAGTTAAGATGTTTGTGTGGGTAGTGGACCACCAAAAATAATTAATTTTTAAAATGAGCTTGGTAACCCATATTTGATTATGTTGGCAAGTGGTCAGCACATGCACACATATGAACATGTAGGCACATGAACATACATGGAATGTTTTCATTTATAGAAACATTTATCAATTTTATGATCACACATATTGGATATCATGAATATGTTTGAATGAAGTTGATGAAGGAAAAATGCCTAAGTCCACAGACTATTCCTATAACCCAGTCTGATAGAAAAGCTCAATGAACTTCATAGGAGATTTATAAAGGTATGTGATCTTACTAACATGCTTGCAGGAGACCATTGAATACATGTGTAGGCCATATGTGTTAATAATGAATGATCGAAGAGATATGTTTAGTTGATTGGACGCAAAGACAATAAATAGAGCATTACTTGTTAGTGATCACTAAGGCCAACCTTGTGAATAGTTGGAAAGTTATTTTTGGATGACATCTTGGATTTAAGGTTGAATGAGGATGTTAATGAAGTGTTCAAGTGCGCTTTAATTAGTATGATGTTTAACTAGAGTAATGTCAACTAGCTTTTGTAAGTATATTTCTAATAAGGTATAAGTATATAGACACTTTTGAAAAAGTGTGTGATGATGATGAAAATGATATAGATGGATGTTAGATGTGAATTGTGAAGGCATCTAAGAGGAAGAGAAGAGATCAAGAGAAAGGACAACAGGAGGAGTTCTTCAAGGAATACTTTGTTAACTCTTTGCATTCAGGACAACAGATTTATTGTAAATGTTGTTGCACCTATTGTACACTCGTAACAGGGTTTGTTTTCCTTTAACATGGCTAGGACCTTTAACAAAGTCAATTCCTAAATGGGGATCTCATTGTATACATCCCCTAATAGGGATCTTCCTATATTGTAATAATCAGCTCCTAACAGGGCTAGAACTCCTAACAGGGTTTCAAGATTCATAGTGCAAAATTTAGTGGGTACCATCCCCACTTGGTTTTTTTCCTTAACAGGGTTTCCTCGAAAAAAAACATGGTGTTATGAGTTCTTCTATTTTTATATTTTTTGCATGGTTGTTCATTTTATGTTATATCTTTATCTGTTTCTTAAGGAAGATAAAAAGGTTTAAGAATTCAATAAAGTACTGTAAAACTGATTCACTCCCCCTCTCAGTGTTATCAAATCCTAACAGATTCTAGAGAAAATTATTATCTTCTGAACTCTCCATAGACCAATATGTAAATTTGACTAATAAGACACCCAAAGGTTGATGTTTCCAAATACAAGCATCTTGTTTGTCCAATGAAAAAGGAGATCAATGCTTAAGATAATCTAGAAGATGAGTGGTTTCTTCATTTATTCTTCTCTGGATAGAGGAAATAGCCTCCCTTACCTCTTTGAGTTGGCATCTAAAAAAATATTTTCTCATTCTCTTCTTGGGAAGGCTTTGAGGATTTGGAACCCAATTTATCTAAATTAATAGGAGAGGGAGTTGTTTTTTCCATCAATTGATCAAACTCCTCAAGATGTTTTGTGAAATGAATTGGACCACCAAAATTCTCTTTAGAATCTTCTACCTTAGTGATAAAGTCCTCATAATTTGATTCATTAGAGAAATATTCACCCTCCCATGAAAATTCATCATTACTCTTTAGTCCCTATATAATGATATTTTTTATTTTTAAATATTTTTTAAGAAGATGGGTTGAACACCTTTACCAACAACCAATTTCATACTTATTTTCTTTGGAAGTTATCACCTCTTTGTGAACCTATTCTTTCTCCTCAAGGTCAAGGGAAATATATATTTTTTCTTCCCTTTACTCTCAATCTTCTTAGCTTTAGAGGGATTTGTCTTAGTAACATGGTCTTTACTTTTCTCAGGAGTGGCTTTGAGAAATTCAAAATCAAGAAATCTTTCATTAGTGGACATTGGCTCTTGCCTTCTTTTTCAAAGAATTATTACTTTTTTAGGGGGCACATGGTTACTTTTTTATAAGCTCTATCTTGACCAAGCTATGTGGTTTATTATAGGGTTATTGGTAGGGTAGGAAATAAAAATTTTTACGAAGGGGAGAGTGATCAAATATAACTATCTAACAAACCAAATATAAGACCTTGATGTAGAGGAGGAGAGACCCCTTTGGTAATGCTATCACTAATAAAAGTAAAAAATAGAAATAAAGATCTATATTTTCCCAATTGTGGATGTGATTGAGAATGATAATATGCTAACCATGCATTGTAGTATATCACCCCTCTTGGGTGAAAAAATCATTACATGATAACTAATCATAGAAAAATGTGAAGGGAGAAGAGACATGTAATAACTATTTTGAACCACCTTCAATTGTTCTTCTTTTTTAATGAATTTATTGATAAAATCCTTGTAATCTCTCAAAATTCTCTTTCCTAAATTTAATCCTTTAAATTTGAGGCTCGTTACCTCTACTAAGATTTCTTAAGGTAACAATGAATTTGATGCTACTAATGGTTACATTTCTCCTTTTCCATGAATTATATAATTTGGTAGATAATGACCCATTGTACCCTTTCATGGTCATGAAGTAGGGAGTTATCTTTTCCCTTTTAGATAGGCTCATTATTTTTTCATTAATTCCTTACAATGCTTTGATTATGAGCATTTCAAATTGCCTCCCATCACTTTCTTCTTCATAGTAGTAGGCAAAAAATAGAAAATGGAAGATTGAGGAGACCCACCAAGCAACCTTAAGATTAAAAAATAAATAGCTAATTTTTAGTTAAGGATGAGATGAAAATAAAACTCATCCAGAAAGTCCCATATTTGGTGTGTGAAATGGTCATGCCATAATTGTCCATCTTTTTGGTGATCAATTTACAAAATTCCTTGAGTAACATGAATGAACTCATAAATAATGGTAAGTATTGTGATATCATTGGTTAACCACATCAAGGAATTTTTACCTTTTCATTAATATCTTCTCCAATACCATCACAAGAAATAATTAATGTAGAGCCCCAATTCCAAACAAAATGTCTATCCATATCTTGATGAATTTGAAGGTGAGAAAGATAAAAGTATTTTTAGACAATATATCTATAAAAATATTTTGGTAAAAGACCATTATATCCATAATCTTCCCTTAATTAATTTATCATAATAACACCATCATTAATACATGTAATTTGAAAAATTAGAAATCCATCTCATCAAAATCATTCCTCATGTCTAAAATGACAAGCAATTAATGTACTCCATGTCCACTTATTGAGCCATATCATCTATTCTTTGAGCCAAGTAATAACTATAGGCCTTATTTGATTTTTAAAGGTTAAATCTTCTATTAACTTATATCTTGTTGTTGAAGGATTAAAATTTTTCCCTTCTCTTTTGAAAAAAAACATCCAACATGGTCAAATCCGCCTTCAAACTTCTCAAGAGATTAAGAGGCTTGGAGGTAGATAAATATTGCTTAAGCCTATTAGAATGGAAATAATCTTTATACTTATCTTTATGGTTAAATTTGGTTTGAAACTCCCTAAGAAACCATCTACACTCTTTCATTTGTTATAATTTATTTGATACTTAGGGGAACTATATATAAATTATATAATTCCATTCTTAAAATCTTAGACCTATATTGGCTATTTCATCAGTTTCCTTATTTTTGTCTCTGAAAATGTGTTGGAATTTGGATTAAAGGAAATTCCTAAGAGGATTTTTACAATCCTTCAATTATTTTCCATTCCTAGGGGCACTCATCTCTACCATTAAGGTAGTCAACAATCAATTTAGAGTCTCATTTAAGAATATTTTTCTAATTTAATTGTTCCTTTTAATTGTCTTTAGATCTTTCCACATAGGATAAGCTTCACTATGTTATTAGAGCCTACAACTAAGTTTTTATTGTATCCTTCAATAAAGTAGCCTTTACAATCTCTTAGTACTCATCCAACCCTTGATATTCTTCGGTTACCCTTTGAACAACCATTAAAGTTTTATTTTACCCAGCCCACCTCAAGTGGTTTCCATTTGTCCTCTTTTCTTTGGATTAGATTAACCCAATTTATCTTCATAAGGTTTTTCCTTATTCCCCAAACTTGTTTAATTCTAAGCTCTTGTATATTAGGAATAAATTTTGAGTAGCCAAAGCACACAACATTCATATTTTTTGTAACTTGTTTTTTAATTTTTCAGATCTTCTCCTTTATTGGTTTAGTGGTTTTTTTTCTTTGTTTTGGTTTTTGGTGTTTGCTTCCCAAAATATTTTATTATTTTTCTCCTTCCATACATTCCAAGCCACAAATGGGGGAGTTTGAGACTAATTTTTTGTATAAAAAGATATATAAAGGGATAGAAGCTCCATTGTTCCATAAAGAATCTTGTATTTCTAGAAAGAAGCCATGATCTCATAAAAGAAGATAAAACATCTAACCAAATTTTTGTAACAAAAGGGCAATTGAAAAAGATGTGATCAACACTTTCCAAATTATCAAGGCATTTATTAACAAACATGAAGCCTTGAAGATCTTATTTATGTTGTGAATAGTTAAGATTTTTGTGTGGGAAGTGGCCCACCAAAAATAATAAATTTTTAAAATGAGCTTGGTAACCTATATTTGATTCAAAAGAAAATTGTTATCTTCTAAACTCTCCATATACCAATATGTAAATTTAACTAATAAGACACCGAAATGTTGATGTTAAAAAATCCAAGCATCTTGTTTGTCCAATAAAAAAGAGATCAGTCCTTAAGATAATTTAGAAGATGAGTAGTTTATTCATCCATTCTTCTCTAGATACCAGAACTAGCCTCCCTTACCTCTTTGAGTTGGTCTCTAAAAAATTTCCAACTAGTATGGGTGTCATTCCATATAAGATAATTGTGAAAGTAGGTTTCATTTTTATGTATCAAGATCTCTTTGATATCATCCAAATTGTTTGTCACTGAAAGGGACATGTCCTAATAGCATACATTACTCCAAGACATAGTGTTTCTCCCATCACCAATTATTTTTCTCCCTCCTTTCTTAACAATATTTCTAATTTTAAGAACATTATTTGGACTCATGGATGATGTTGTTAGAAGTCTCATATTGAAGATATTTTTCTTTAATAATGTTAATCCAATCTTTTTCTCCTTCAAATATATATTGAACCAACTTTGGATAGAAGAGAGCTATTAAATTTTTTTAATCCTTCAAATCCCAAGGCCACCATATTCTAAAGGTTTGCAGATTCTATCCCTGTTGACCAAAGAAATCCTTGATTTTTCTTCTATTCTATTGGTTTTTCTCCTTACAGGACCAATCTTGAATCAAATAGTTGGGCTTAGATTCATAGGTTAGGCACTCAAGCTTGACAAGAAAAAAAAACCAATTGATGAGGATAGAGAGAAATCCTCCTTCTTCTTTAAGCTCCACATTCACTCAGGCGGGTATTGCCTTATCTGCACATTCAAGACACCTCATGACAAAACCAAAGGCCTGTAGACAGATTTATGTGGAATAGAAATCAATCTCCTATAGGTATCCTGTACCCGAATGATAGAAAGTCTCATGAAATAGCCCTACTTGCATGAAATGAGGTTGAAAGCTAGAAACCTATCCTAACAACATGAAAGGGAAAGGGTGGAACTAGATGGAAATGATTTTAAAGTGAGTTTGAAGGGACCCCTGAGATACCCTAAGTCTTTGATAGACCAGTGCCTTGTCCAATGGGCCACAGAGTCAAATACCCTACTGCAAGAGACAACTATGAAACAAGAACACAATATGCTCAATGTGTTGATGCCTGACATCAATCACACACCATGACCAAACCTCAACTTAGTACCCACTTGTGCATTCAAGCATGCTATTATCCATCAAAGGATTTTAACCCTCCCCTTAGAAGAGACCTATGAATCAAATAATACATTGACCAGCATCCACTGGAAGACAAGCATGAAATATCCTTGACACCTTAGCTCATACATACATGAACACTAACTCTGAACCAGTTATCTCTGCAAAGACAACTCCACTTGCAAACACGTAGGCAATGCAAATAGACAAATCAAACACCCTTGATGTATGATTAATGCATTCAGAATTCAAATGGAGATATCTTAGTGATAGTAAGAATACATTGAGTCCTCATACATAAGACAAATCTACTTACAATATGTATCATATTCTCTGAACCAACAAGAGAAAGAGGAACACTCTATATGCAGAGAGAAGGAGAAATCTACAGAATAGAACCCTTCACTGGAACTGACAAAATTTAGAACCCCTTACTAGTAAAAAACATCCAATTTATACCACCAGCTATCTTGGAATTATCTAGGAGAATGCAACAAGCTTGGGATAGCTAGGGTTAGGGCTTCAACTACCCAACCAACTCAAACAGTCACAAAATTCACTGCAAGGGCAAGAAATACAAGCAGCCTAGAGAAAACAAATCTCTAGCAGATCAACAATCATGAAAATCTGCGAGCTCAGCATAGTACACCAGGAATGCCCTAAAAAATCAATCAAATCAACCACCTGCAAACACACCTTGAGCACAAAAAAGAGTCCTTCATATGGCACAAAAGTCTCTGCAATCAAGTAATAGGCCTCTGGAGCACATCGCAACACCAAACAAATCTAATCAGGCTGCTAAAACATTTAAAACTAGTTCTTCTGGTCGCTGGAAACATCTTTGAGATTCAAATTTGAATGCCAACGACTACTTTACACTTCACGAGTTTCATACTCCTTAACCGCTTGCCCCTAATCACACAAATGTGCTGTCACAACCTCACCACCACAGGAAACGGGCAACAAATTATGCTTGGTCGCATGATCGCATAACCCAAAAATGGGTTATGTGACCATGCGACAACTTGTGAACACTATGCCTCCGCCTCGCAAACAACCACTAGGCCTTAGACCCAGGCCCACCTGCCATGTGTCACACCACCATTCACTGATCCACGCCCAGTCACTGGCATAGGACCCACCTTCCATAAGCCTTTAGAAATGAACGGCTGGCGTAAGATCTCATGGCTCTGACAAATCACATGAGAACTTACGTCAATCGTTAGATCTATCCTCATCATAGACCCTTCCGACAACAGCCCCACTTCTGAGCACATCCACGTCGACCAATAGAATCACAACAACTAAGCACCACATGGTAAACGGTCCCACTCGCACAACAGGTAACCTGGAAAAATGGAATAAAATTTGACGGATGGTGCATGATCTCATAGGCTTGGAATATTCCTTGAGATCACACGCTGACTGTCAGATTAAAAGCTTTCAACGTGGGCACATCTAACAAGCCAAGTCATCACCATGCGGATGAATGAAAACCCACCAACTCAGATCACCGTAACTGCCACCGAACTGGAACCAACACCATTCTGCCGATGGGCCCCAAGGACACGTGGCAAGCGGTCACATGATCACATAGCCAAAAAATAGGCTATGCGATCATGTGACAACCAATCACAGGCTACCACATCACCAACTGATGGAAATGGGTCCACCGGGCAGTCTCCTCATAAACCAGAATCGATGGCTGTCGCTATTCCACAATGTTACAATGTGAGCACCTCCACTCAGTGGTATAATAGTAACCACTAGATCTATCCATGCTTTAACCTCCTTAGAAGACTGTGGACCCACCAACGCTATCCAACCTGTCAATTCGCCAACCAATCAAAAGATGCCAAATCGCTCCACCCTGACAACAGACCCACTAATAAAAGCCAAGTCACCACCTTAGACCAGCTGGAAGACACCACATCATCACTGTAGACACGTGTCAACTAGTCACATGATCGCATAGCCCGGAGATAGGCTATGTGAACATGCAACAAGGCCATAAGACCTCCTCATCACCACTCACCGGCCAATCAGGAATGCCCATGTCACTGGAAACACTGGCCCCACCAACTAATTGCCAAGCATTTAGCGACTACGTGACTAACTGTTCGCCAAGTCATTGAAGGTTAGGTGCCAACCGCCAAGCATGAAGAGATCTCACGATAGAACAGTCACCAAATCGATGAATAAAAGATGTAACCACCCAGAGACTTGGATAAAGCGTGACTAACACCATGCAAAGACTAGTCCCCACCACCCATCGCACCTGCGTAGTTAGAGAAAACACCAGCAAACAGGGAACTAGTGCGAGGTCAAAAACACACAATGTTTTCGATGAAAGAGGATCGAAAACACACAAATTTTTTGACACATCAACAGATAAGCGCACAAAGCTGGAAGACAAAGGGTCAAAAACAAGGTAGGTTATCGGTAAAGGATCGAAAACATCATAGATTTTTGAAAACACTATGGGTTTTCGACACTGTGGCAGATTTTGAAATATTTCCAGCAAGCTTTGAAATTTGAATATCTTTCTGGGTTTGGTGATTCAGCACATGCAATTTGAAATGGAGCAAGGTGACAAAATGAAGAACATAGGGCAGGACACTTGACAAACACATTTATAGGGAAGAGGCCATTTTCAAAAAAAATTGCATTGACTAGAAAATGGACTAACGGTGGCTCTAGTTGGGGATGTATGCCTCCTGCAGGCATAGCAAGGATCCAGATCATTGGGAGAGTAGACCAGCAACTGGACAAAAAGGCAGGGACCTAAAAAAAAAATGCAGGGAACAGGAAAGCACATAATAGGAAGGGGAAAGGTATTTACAAAATCTACATTTTATACAGAAATCTGCAGCAACAAACAAGAGTTCGTTCTTGCCTTTGTCAAAAACTTGATTTTCATTCCTTCCATCATGTTGCACATCAGACATTTTGTTTTCATTTGCTTCCATAGGCCTGTCCACATGTTCAACTAGCATATCAGGAAGAACAAAGTAGCTTCCTTCACAGTGCATGTAAATTTTTTTGGCACTCTCTCCATCCTGCTCACTATGAAAGTATGATTCAGCATGCCAATGGTCAGCACCTCTATACTGAAATTGATCTTCACCTGCTGACTCATGCATGCTATCAACTGGAAACACAAAAGCCTCATACTCTACCTGCAGAAAGGCCTTATCTAGATCCTGTCTTTGCATTTCCACAGGTGTAACCGGCTGGACCTCAAAAGAATAGTCAAATTGATACCCATAGATGGAAAATGAACACCCTGAATCAACTAGAACTGAGACCTCCACATTTTCCTCAAACAAAAGATTGACAACTTCATGCAATACACCTTGTTGAACATCATGACAAAAAATGGGCTGATAGTCAAACTCTTCATTGTATAAAGCATTGGAAAACACCTTAAAATCAACACCCATCTCAACCTCATGGAGACTCATAGCACACGAAGAAAAATCAGAGTCACATGAAGACTCACTGATATCATACTCAATTATTTTTTCTTTATCTTCATACCCTGAGGATGAATCATCCTCAACATCTTCACTATCCAAAGAATGTTCACTTCCATCATCACTTTCCTCTTCCCATGTTGCATCTGACTCATAAGAAGACACCACACCCTCACTGTCTTCATCACTCTCAACATCAGCACTTAAGGACATGACCCTAAGTGCATCCTCAAGCTCAAGGCTTCCATCACCAAGTACCCAATCCCTGACACATACATAATGCTCTTCCCACAAGGAATCTGACCAACTGGTTGACTCAAGAAAATAAAGCTCTAGGAATAAACTAATGAAATCAGATTTAGGAAACTCAACATCCTCAAGAAGCTCATCATACACCTCACAAAATCTATCATAGAACAAAGATATGGATAGATCCTGTCTGCATCCTACCTTCAACCTTACCAATTTTATATAATCTCTAAGGATGCCTTATTCTAATAATGCAATCTCATTATTCATCCTATCCATTACAACCAATGCAATACTTCCATAAAATTTTGCTAAACTGCAGCTGAGAACTTGAAGTATGCTGACCTCTAATCACACCTTACACCTTCCTTTGTGCTTGACCACTTAATAAGGAGACATTTAAAACTTGAAAAATACCTGGGAAAATCTTGCAGCAGAAGACCTTTGGCTAGAAGGCAGGGCAGATCCAGAGCTCACCTTGAAGCTCGATAAGATAACTTTGTCATGCAGAGCTGCCACCTCCTTGAGAGGAAAATTTTTCACTATTTCTTCTTCCAACTAGCACAAAGCTACACCAGGTATACACACTATTTATTAGGAGGAACACTGATCAAACACAGAAAATTAGAGTCACCACTCAACACTTAGTGAGAAGATATAGTCAATGCCTTTTATTTGTCTGACTCTGTTCTAGACTCTCCCCAGTAGAGTTGCCATTTTGTTGGTTTTTCTCCTTGTAGGACCAAGCTTGAATCAAATAGTTGGGCTTAGATTCACAGGTTAGGCACTCAAGCTTGACAAGAAAAACAAACCAGTTGATGAGGATAGAGAGAAATCCTCCTTCTTCTTTGAGCTCCACATTCACTCAGGTGGGTATTGCCTTATCTACACATTCAAGACACCTCATTACAAAACTAAAGGCCTACAGATAGATTAATGTGGAATAGCAATCAATCTCCTATAGGTATCCTATACCCCAATGATAGAAAGTCTCATGCAATAGCCCTACTTGCATGAAATGAGATTGAAAGCTAGAAACCTATCCTAACAACATGAAATGGAAAGGGTGGAACTGGATGGAAATGATTTTAAAGTGAGTTTGAAGGGACCCCTGAGATACCCTAAGTCTCTAATAGACCAGTGCCTTGTCCAATGGGCCACAGAGTCAAATACCCTACTACAAGAGACAACTATGAAACAAGAACACAATATGCTCAATGTGTTGATACCTGACATCAATCACACACCATGACCAAACCTCAACTTAGTACCCACTTGTTCATTCAAGCATGCTATTATCCATCAAAGGATTTTAACCCTCCCCTTAGAAGAGACCTATGAATCAGACAATACATTGACCAACATCCACTGGAAGATAAGCATGAAATATCCTTGACACCTTAGCTCATACATACATGAACACTAACTCTGAACCAATTATCTCTGCGAAGACAACTCCACTTGCAAACATGTAGGCAATGCAAATAGACAAATCAAACACCCTTGATGTATGATTAATGCATTCAGAATTCAATTGGAGATAGCTTAGTGACGATAAGAATACATTGAGTCCTCATACATAAGACAAATCTTCTTACAATATGTATCATATTCTTTGAACCAACAGGAGAAAGAGGAACACTCTATATGCAGAGAGAAGGAGAAATCTGTAGAACAGAACCCTTCACTGGAACTGACAAAATTCAGAACCCCTTACCAGTCAAAAACATCCAATTTATACCACCGACTATCTTGGAATTCTCTAGGAGAATGCAACAAGCTTGGGATAGCTAGGGTTAGGGCTTCAACTACCCAATCAACTCAAACAGTCACAAAATTCACTGCAGGGGTAGGAAATACAAGCAGCCTAGAGAAAATAAATCTCTAGCAGATCAACAATCATGAAAATCTATGAGCTCAACATAGTACACCGGGAATGCCTTGAAAAATCAATTAAATCGGCTACCTGCAAACACACCTTGAGCACAAAAAAGAGTCCTTCATATGGCACAAAAGTCTCTGCAATCAAGTAATAGGCCTCTGGACCACATCGCAACACCAAAAAAATCCAATCAGGCTGCTAAAACATTTAAACTAGTCCTTTTGGTTGCTGGAAATGTCTCTGAGATTCAAATTTGAATGCCAACGACTACTTTGCACTTCGCAGGTTTCATACTCCTTAACCACTTGCCCCTAATTGCGCAAACACATGGTCACAACTGCACTGCCACAGGAAATGGGCAACAAATTATGCTTGGTCGCATGATCGCATAAACCAAAAATGGGTTATGAGAACATGTGACAACCTGTAAACACTATGCCTCGGCCCCACAAACAACCGCCTAGCTTTAGACCTGGGCCCACCTACCATGTGTCACACCACCATTCGATGATCCATGCCTAGTCATTGGCATAGGACCCACCTTCCATAAGCCTTTGGAAATGAACAGCTGGCATAAGATCTCATGGCTCTGACAAATCGCATGAGAACTTACGCCGACCGTTAGATCTATCCTCATCACAGACCCTTCCAACAATGGCCCCACTTCTGAGCACATCCACATCGACCAATAGAATCACAGAAACTAAGCACCACATGACAAACGGTCCCACTCACACAATAGGTAACCTAACAAAATGAAATAAAATCTGACAGATGGCGCATGATCTCATAGGCTTGGAATATTACTTGAGATCACATGCCGACCGTTGGATTAAAAGCTTTCAACATTGGCACATCTGATAAGCCAAGTCATCACCATGCGGATGAATGAAAACCCACCAACTTAGATCACCATAACTGTCACCGAACTGCAACCAACACCATTCTGCCGATGGGCCCCAGGGACACGTGGCAAGCGGTCGCATGATCGCATAGCCAAAAACTAGGCTATATGATCATGTGACAACCAATCACAGGCTACCACATCACCACCTACTACAAATGAGTCCACCAGGTAGTCTCCTCATAAACTAAAATCGATGGCTGTCGCTATACTGCGATGTTAAAAAGTGAGCACCTCTGCTCAGCGATATAACGACAACCACCAGATCTATCCACGCTTTAACCTCCTCAGAAGACTACGGACCCACTGACGCTATCTAACCTGTCAATCCACCAACCAATCAAAAGATGCCAACTCACTCCACCCTGACAACGGACCCACTGACAAAAGCCAAGTCACCACCTTGGACCAGCCGAAAGACATCACATCACCACCGTAGACACGTGTCAACTAGTCACATGATCGCATAGCCCAGAGACGGGCTATGAAAACATACGACAAGGCCATAAGACCACCTCATCACCATTTGTTGGCCAATCAGGAATGCCCATGTCACTAGAAACACCGGCCCCACCAACTAATTGCCAAGCATTCAGCGACTACGTGACTAACCATTCACCAAGTTGTTGAAGGTTAGGCACCAACCGCCAAGCATGAAGAGAGCTCGCAACAGCACAGTCACCAGATTGCTGAATAAAAGATGTAACCACCTAGAGACTTGGAGAAAGGATGACTAACACCATGCAAAGACTGGGCCCAACCACCCATCGCACCTGTGCAGTTAGAGAAAACACCAGCAAATAGGGAACTAGTGCGATGTCGAAAACACATAATGTTTTTGATGAAAGAGGATCGAAAACACACAAAGTTTCTGACATGTCAATAGATAAGCGCACAAAGCTGGAAGGCAAAGGGTCAAAAACAACGTAGGTTATTGGTAAAGGATTGAAAACATCATGGATTTTTGAAAACACTGTGGGTTTTCGACACTGTGGCAGATTTTGAAATATTTCCAGCAGGCTTTGAAATTTGAATATCTTTCTGGGTTTGGTGATTCAGCACATGCAATTTGAAATGGAGCAAGGTGACACAATGAAGAACACAGGGCAGGACACTTGACAAACACATTTGTAGGGAAGAGGCCATTTTTAAAGAATTTTTCACTGACTGGAAAATGGACTAACATATTCCATTCCGTAATAACATATTTTGATTATTTTATAAATTTTTCTACTATTGTAGATACATTAAAATGTCCTCAATTTTAAGCACATTCATTCTATTAATTAAATGGTTATTGAAGTCTATTTAAATCATTTATTTAATATTTTATTCTATTAAAATTAATTTAATAGAGTTGAAATATTTAGAATTATAAATTTTTTTATATATCATAAATGAAATCATAAATAAAATTATAAACTTCTTTTACACCCTTCTACTTATAACTCCTTCATGCCACCAAATTCACCTACTTACCAAGTGTGAGATAAAAGCCTCTTCAACCACCTCCAACTACCTTCTCTTTGTCCCACATTTGTCTCTCAAATTCCTCTCATTTCAGGATACTTATAAAAGGAATTTGTGCCTTGCATTTAAAGGCCTAGTTGATATTTGGATACTTTTGAATATTTGTTTTTACATCATAGATATTTATGGCATCTCTGATTTCTTGCATTCATCTCTTGAATTCCTCCATTTTTCACAAACTCTTGTGTTATGTTCTCCAAGAGAAAATTTATCTAAGATACAAGATTGTGTTAATAGGAGGGAAATGGAATAATTTTTTCATGTAATGCATTTGGTTATTTGTTTTTAATATTTGTATATATATTTTAGAAAAAAATTCATTGTTGGAAGAATCAAATCTATGATTTGTTTCACCCCACATCCTACTGTTACCCTAATTTTCCTTCCATGCAAATTTGGCTAAAATCCATCTCAGAGTCTCTGTATTTACCTTGCCAAGCACCCCTAAAAATTTCATGAATTTAGGTCTTGTTTCCTGGCCTTTGCAATTCGTTTTACTCCATGGTCTATAGTCTAAAAATTCATAAAAGTAGCCATTATGTCAGATAAACCCTGCAAACCCTAGCCTTCATTCTATTTGGTCGCTACCTTTATCGGTAACTTAAGTCCCTAAATTTCCCATGTGAGTAATTCTTTCCTTTTAGTCACATGTTCTCCTAATCCCTGGCGGGTTGGACCTTTCATTCCCCGACTACGTGACTGCAGTGGTTTGTGTAATCTCTTAATCCAAGGGGTTAAGTCCTTAATAGTTAGTGACCCAGCAAAATGGTTAACTTCCTTTAGTTGGGCATTTGCTTATTATAACCCTGAGTTTATGCATGATTTAGTGAATTAGCAAAATCCCTTTGTTTGCATATTCATTTGACTTAACCACAGTTCATCAAAGCATTAAGTGAACACGAGAATGCCTTTGTTCGCTGAATCGCTAGGTCAAAGTGGGGTTAGTTTTGTAGGTAGTGGTAAGATATTGCATCGGATGGTTGTCTTATAATCTGAAGGAATATTCCAAGGTCATAAGGAGATGAGACTAGCCGTAGATTTGGTAGGGTAATGTGTCAGTGGGGTCCTGGTTAGGAAGATCTAACGGCTGGTGTATCTTTGTATAGGCTGTTGTCAGAGCATGAGATCTTCAGATGACTGTCGATCTTGCTTTATTTTTAGAGCCTTGCAGGTGGATCCTCGGATGATGACGTGCTTGTTTCTCATTGGTCCACATAACGATGACTTGGATGCTGCAGTGGGGCCATGTTAGAGTATCGACAAAGATGTCAGAGGGATCAAGATCTAATGGCCAGCACATGTTTTGAATGAATCTTTTGAGGCTATGCAATCATACGTTGACCGTCGATTTTACCAAGTGTTAAGAGAGAGTCTATGGGACCGTGTTGCTAGGTGTTCTGATTTTCCATGTTCTAATTAGTTGCTGAGTGATGACGAGGCTTTTCCACGGTGGATCTGATGTGCTAGAAGAAGAAGATCTATGGTGGTTGCATGATCACATAGAATCTCCTGAGCTCATGCAATCATATGACTGGCCATCTGATTGGAATCTTATTCTCAGTGGGTCTGATGTTAGGGTAGTGATGAGGTGTTTACTGATGAGGCGGTCAGGGCGAATAGGAAAATGCAACGTGGCCGATGTCAGTGGGCCCATGGGGTCTGAGGTTTCTAAAGGGGTTAAAACATGATCAGATCTCATGGCCATTGTTATACTACTGATCCAAAATGCTTGATCGTTAGTCTCAGTGGTATAGCGATAGCCATTCGATGCTGCTCTTAGGGCCATGGGTCCAAGGTCTTGTCAGAGATGCTGACTTTCTCACTTGTGATTGGTTGCTGAATTCCATGGTGGTGGTTGACTTGTCAGAAGGGTTTTAAACTATTTTAAAAGGTGCACCACAGTCATTCATCTGCTGGGAAGATTTTGCATCGAGGGCTATGTTTTAAAAAATGACCTGCTAGCCGTTAATTCAAATTTAAATATTTCTCTGTGAAGGTTTTGCTAGGGTTTGCATTTTGCAGCCATGCGCGACAAGATGGGTAGCTGGAATTGAATTTCTCAGGATAGGGATGGTTGAGAAGATGATGATAGATGATCTAATCATTGGTGCCATGGATTTCACAGAGTACCATGTCATGTTGAAGCTTTAATGAGCTTGGCACCACCTTTACAGAGTTAATCTTTTTAAACCCAAATATCTATAGGATTGGATTTGGATGCATTCATGGTGAAACTTGGTGCAGGAAAGTAGATGAATCTAGGTTGCTTGTCAATAGGCAATTATAGTACAGAGATGGGCATGTAAACAAATGTCTGATCGGCCATGATGTTGCAGAAATAATTTTATGATCAGACTTGTTTGAATTAGGGTTAGCTATTATTTTAATGAAAATCTCTTGTAACCCTAGCTAGGTTTTGACTCCTGCCTGTGTGCAATGAAGTATGTATATATTATTTTTTGGAGCTTTTGAGCTCAGAGTTCACATTTTGTAAAGAAGAAAGTCTCTTTCTTGGAAAGCTATCCGTGGCATTTCTTCCTGCCCTCTGGTTTTTCACATTCTGTAATCTCCCATTGATTATTCAGACATTGTAGAAGTATTTTGTGATAATCCTTCATGTCCCTATGCTTCCTTGTTTGGATCATCTCTTATTGGATTAAAGTATATGATGTTTTCAATGATATCTTAGGGTTCCTGATCCCTCTTACTTTCTCTAATTTTGTGTGTTACTATGTTTGATCTAATTTATATGTTTTTGTGGGCATACTTCAGGCCCCTAACAGTCTTGTCTCATTCCTACACTGAGTTGTAGAAGTGAATGTCTTCTTGCAGGTCATAGATTGTGTCTTATGTTCAGACCCTCCTATGAAACACTTATGCAAGCCTATTCAGTAAGTTGTGACCTACTAGACCTAAGCCTTTCATTGGTTCCATTCCTCCATACTGAGATCCAAACCCTAATTTCGGTGCATCACCTAGTAGGTAGTTTTCTTTTAGTCATTTCCCTTTCAAGTATTCCTTCTATCCCTTTCCCTCAAAATATTTACTTTCATATCTAGAAGCAGATCAAGGTGATTATCCAAGAGGAACCAGCCTAGAACCTGGAGGTCTCATCTCAGTTAGCATAGGTCCCACACCTGGAGATGATTCCCATGTTATACTAGGTTATCAAGACTACAAGAGCTTGAAACAAGGGTGCAAACTTAGTGTATAAAAATTTTGGCATGCCTGGTGGGACCAAGAGGTCATAGTTTTCATAATTCTTACTGGTTCTGATATGCTTCCAATAGGTTGCAGACCTTTGAGAGGTCATTATTTTGCATATCTAGCGATTCTGAATTCACATCCACTGGTTTCAAAGAGATTCAGTACCTAAAATGGACTACCATCCTTCTTTTCATAAGGACATCCCTTCATTTCATGAAGGTTAGCTTTATTAGAGTAGTGGTACTTTTGATTTCATGAAGGACTACCTAGTTGTACCAACGAAGCAACATACACCTCATGCTTACCCACCCACCCAACTTCCAGTATCATGGAAGCATCAATACACATACCATAAACCTTAAGAGGAGATGTTTTCTTTGAAAGAGCATGCTCATCATGGCTAGATCCAACAACAACAAGCTTTGGCTCAGTAGGATCAAGGTTATAGGAGGTACCTGGCAGAGCAATACAAGAGGAATGAGGCCAAGCTCGTTGAAGGGTTGGAAGCACAAAAGAGGCACTATGAAGAGGTGTTGGAAACACAAAAAAGGAATATGTGGACACAAGCAAAGGAGTAGTTCGATGCTAGATGGAAGTAGTGTGAAGATATCATTACAGGACAGCTGAAAAGTCAAGCAGCCCTTACAAGCAACCTAGCAACACTAAACAAAGTTTATAAGGAAAACTTGATGAAGGTTAGTGCTACTATAGCTGTAAAAGAGGAAGGTTTTCAAAAAACATTAGCAGCTTAGAGGGATGCTTATGAAGAATTAGAGGTTTATAAGAATAATTGTGAAAAGGTGGTTCAAGACCAAAGGGTTTTGATAGAGGCCATGTTTGATAAAGGCAATGAATTCTAGATTGAGAAAGAAAAAGAGCTGAGAGCTCATGAGGAATTTCATGAGAGAGAGCTGTAGGATCTCAAGAAAAATATAAGATTCCTGGCTTCTACAATTGAAACATATAAGAGAGGCTACTAGATGCAGATTGAGAAATGTTCTCAGCTCGAGGAAGAAAAGGAGAGCATTGAACAAAAGATCGCTGATCTAAAGGAGGCTCTCTTTGAACAAGTTAAGACAAATGAGTTCTCAGCAAATCATGATAATTGTGCTGACAATGGTATAATTCTCCTACAAGAGAATCTACAAGAAGAAGAAGAAGATCAATTTTGGGACAAGATGGAACATTTTTGTCTGCATCTTGATGACAAGCCCACACTTCCAGAGAACACCTACAAGCTATAGGAGATAATTATTTCTAGTCGGCATAAGGAGGAGATCAATCAGACTGAAATAATCTCTTAAGAGCCTAAGTTTATCAAGGAGAGCTCCAGGTCCAGCATCTCTCATGGTTTACCTATCGGGTATTTAGCTAGGATGGAGGTTATCAAAGGAGTACAAATTATGCAGGCATCCCAAGATGATATTCCACCAGAAGCTGAGGCTGAGAATGAAACAAATCAACTTGTTGTCCCCATTGACCAAGTAAGTAAGGTCTTATTGCTGCTTGTTGTTCCTCCTCAGAATGATGGTGCTTACAATCAGCTTGACCAAGTGAGTAAAATCCATATCAGTCAAGTCCTTGTCAAGCAGGGGATTTTGCATATCTCCTATATTTATCTTTTAATAGATTTCCAGAAGCATGTGGATCATTGTAATCTGAGAAGGATGGGAAGTTATTTTTAACAAACAGTAAATGGTTTTGTCTGACCGGTGTTATGTACTCGTTAGTTTAGGTAAATATGTGTTTTGTTTCCTTTCCCCATTTTCTAGGTTAGTTTCCTACTTTTCAAGAAGTGCCTGTGCACAGGTTTATCCCTTTGGTTCCAATTTTGTCCCTCTATCAAGGTTTTGTGCTCAAATGATAACCAAATGCCTAATGGATTTCTTTAACACCACTACTTTTCCATGTCTAGCAAGCTGACATCCAGTAGAAATCACCAAAATGTTACCCTAATTTTCCGTCCATGCAATTTTGGCTAAAATCCATCTTGGAGTCTCTATATTTACCTTGCCAAGCACCCCTAAAAATTTCATGACTTTAGGTCTTTTTTCCTGGCCTCTACAATTCATTTTACTCCTTGGTCTACAGTCTAAAAATTCATAAAAGTAGTCGTTATGTCAAATAAACCCTGCAAACCCTAGCCTTCATTCTATTTCATCGTTACCTTTAACGATAACTTAAGTCCCTAAATTTCCCATGTACGTAATTCTTTCCTTTCAGTCCTAGGTTCTCCTAATCCCCGGTGGGTTGGACCTTTCATTCCCTGACTACGCGACTGCAGTGGTTCACGTAATCTCTTAATCTAGGCAGTTAAGTCCTTAACAGTTAGCAACCCAGTGAAATGGTTAACTTCCTTTAGTCGGACATTCACTTATTGTAACCCTAAGTTTATGCATGATTTAGTGAATTAGCAAAATCCCTTTGTTCGTGTATTCATTTGACTTAACCACAGTTCATCAAAGCATTAAGAGAACATGAGAATGCCTTTGTTCACTGAATCACCAGGTCAAAGTGGGGTTAGTTTTGCAGGTAGTGGTAAGATTCTACATCAAACAGTTGTCTTATAATCTGAAGGAATATTCCAGGGTCATAAGGAGATGAGACTAACCGTAGATTTGGTATTAGGGTAATGTGTCAGTGGGGTCCCGGTGAGGAAGATCTAATTCCTGGTGTATCTTCGCATAGGACATTGTCAGAGCATGAGATCTTCAAATGACCGTCGATCTTGCTTTATTTTCAGAGCCTTGCAGGTGGATCCTCGAATGATGATGTGCTCATTTCTCATTGGTCCACATAACGATGACTTGGATGCTGCAGTGGGGCCATGTTAGAGTATCGACAGAGATGTCAAAGGGATCAAGATCTAATAGCCAACACATGTTCTGAATGAATCTTTTGAGGCTATGCAATCATACGCTGACCGTCAATTTTTCCAAGTGTTAAGAGAGAGTCCATGGGACCGTGTTGCCAGGTGTGCTGATTTGCTATGTTCTAATTGGTTGCCGAGTGATGATGAGGCTTTTCCATGGTGGATTTGATGTGCCAGAAGAAGAAGATCTATGGTGGTCACATGATCACATCAAATCTCCTGAGCTCATGCGATCATGCGACTGGCCATCTAATCGGAATCTTATTCTTAGTGGGTCCGATGTCAGGGCAGTGCCGAGGTGTTTGCTGATGAGGTGGTTAGGGTGAATAGGAAAATGCAACGTGGCTGATGTCAGTGGGCCCGTGGGGTCTGAGGTTTCTAAAGGGGTTAAAATGTGATCAGATCTCACGGCTGTCATTATACCATGGATCCAAAATCCTTGATTGTTAGTCTCAGTGGTATAGAGACAGCCGTCCGATGGTGCTTCTCAGGGCTGTGGGTCCAAGGTCTTGTCAGAGACACTGACTTGCTCACTTGTGATTGGTTGCTGACTTCCACGGTGGTGGTTGACTTTTCAGAAGGGTTTTAAACTATTTTAAAAGGTGCATCACAACCATTCATCTGCTGGGAAGATTTTGCATCGATGGCTACATTTTAAAAAATGACCTGCTAGCCGTTATATTCAAATTTAAATATTTCTCTGTGAAGGTTTTGCTAGGGTTTGCATTTTGCGGCCATGCACAACAAGATGGGTAGCTAGAATTGAATTTCTCAGGATAGGGATGGTTGAGAAGATGATGACAGATGATCTGATCATCGGTGCCATGGATTTCATAGAGTACCATGTCGTGTTGAAGCTTTAATGAGCTTGGCACCACCTTTACAGAGTTAATCTTTTTAAACCCAAATATCTATAGGATTAGATTTGGATGCATTCATGGCGAGACTTGGTGTAGGAAAGTAGATGAATCCAGGTTGCTTGTCTGCAGGCAATTATAGTACAAAGATGGGCACGTAAACAAATATCTAATCAACCATGATGTTGCAGAAATACTTTTATGATCAGACTTGTTTGAATTAGGGTTAGCTATTATTTTAATGAAAATCTCTTGTAACCCTAGTTAGGTTTTGACTCCTGCCTATGTGCAGTGGAGTATGTATATATTGTTTTTTGGAGCTTTTGAGCTTAGAGTTCACATTTTGTAAAGAAGAAAGTCTCTTTCTTGGAAAGCTATCCATGACATTTCTTCCTACCCTCTGGTTTTTCACATTCTGTAATCTCCCATTGATTATTCAGACATTGCAAAGGTATTTTGTGACAATCCTTCATGTTCCCATGCTTCCTTGTTTGGATCATCTCTTATTGGATTAAAGTATATGATGTTTTCAGTGATATCTTAGGGTTCTTGATCCCTCTTAATTTTTGTAATTGTGTGTGTTACTATGTTTGATCTGATTTAGATGTTTTTGTGGGCATACTTCAGGCCCCTAATAGTCTTGTCTCATTCCTACACTGATTTGTAGAAGTGAATGTCTGCTTGTAGGTCATAGATTGTGTCTTATGTTCAGACCCTCCTATGAAACACTTATGCAAGCCTATTCAGTAAGTTGTGACCTACTAGACCTAAGCCTTTCATTAGTTCCATTCTTCCATACTGAGATCCAAACCCTAATTTCGGTGCATCACCTAGTAGGTAGTTTGCTTTCAGTCATTTCCCTTTCAAGTATTCCTTCTATCCCTTTCCCTCAAAAGATTTACTTTCATGTCTAGAAGTAGATTAAGGTGATTATCCAAGAGGAACCAGCCTAGAACCTAGAGGTCTCATCTCAGTTAGCATAGGTCCCACACCTAGAGATGATTCCCATGTTATACTAAGTTATTAAGACTATGAGAGCTTGAAACAAGGGTGCAAACTTAGTGTATAACACCTACATTGGCACACCTAGTAGGACCTTTTTTCCTTTTAAGTTTTCTCTTAATTGTTGGCTTTTGTAGGTGGAAATTGTAAATTTTGTTTGCAAGTTTCTAGAGTCCTCTTATCAAAGTGATCTCTATAATTATTGTTTAAAATATCATATCTAACATTTGTGCTACATGAATAATATAGTTTTAAATATCCTTTGTAATTTTTGTATTTGTCTGTCTAATACATCTTTGTTTGATCTCGTGACTCGCTTTACTAGTTTTCCTCTTCTTACATATTACATATATTGAGCATCTGATATTTCACTTTGAAGCATTGGTTTTTGATTAAATGTAAAGTAATTTTACATGGACCAGAAACCCAAGTCACAAAAACAGAAAAGAAAAGTAAGTTCATAGTCATCAACCAATCTCTTTAAACAAATGCTAAATATATACTTTAAAAAAAAGGGAACAATGCCCCCAAAAATATACAAAGTCTTAACTAAATCTATATTTTTATGAATGAAATCCTCATTGATACTCCTGACCTTATTGGCAATTCTCTCCATAAAAGTGATTCCCTTATCCTTTCTTCTAATTCTAGTAGATGGCCCCAGAATAGTGCCTCTGTCCATCTTACCATCATCAACAACCTTTTCCCCAATAGATCCAAAATCCTTGCGATGACCTATTTTTATAGACTTGATACTAATTGAAGGTCAAGAAAGAGAGTGTTTATTCAAGGATTGAAGAGCGTCTACCTATTCATTTAGTTTTGAATCAGACATTTAGTTGAATTTTCCATGTAGTCTTACAAATGAAAAACCACTTCCCTTACTTTATCTTGGATGTTGTTTAAGGTTTCCCTTGGCCCGTTTCTATGTTTCTCTTTGTATACCTTGAGATCATTCATATCTCAAACAAGGGTTTGAGTTCTTTCCATGATACAATCTAGCTTCGGGCTAGTATGGGAGGTTTTATTAGGTTTAAACCATTGATTTCCTCCATAATCTATGAAAAACAAAATTCTAGTTATCCATCTAGTTCTTAATATACTTGCCAATATTTTTTATTTCTAAAATAGAGGACCCCTTCTCTATTGGGGTGTCTTTCACCATCTCAACAAGAATCTCAACATTGATACCTATGTATACATTTTTTTTCATGACCTATGGAGGATAAACACAGGATACAGGGGTAGAGTCAAAAATATATTTGGGATTTTTCAAGTGAGAGTAAATTTACACTTATCCTCCATGGAAAGGAAGCTAGAAGGGCCCCTCTTATCCTTATATTTCCATGAACCCAAAACCCTAACCTTTACCTTTTTTGTGATAGTTGGGGTCCATGGAATTTGGAACCATTTCATTAGAGGGCATATAGTGTGACCTCTGATCATCCAAAATAATCATCCTTTTATGGGCCTAGGAGGTGGCAGAGGGAATTTTTCTAGTATTTAAATGGAAAATATTGTCACCATATGAATCAAACTCCTCTTGATCTAAGGACCCTTCCTCACCATAATGGACCATAATATTCTTTTGATACTTGATACTTGATTTCTATCAATGTGAAAATTTCTAACATATTCAATAATTTAAGAAGGATGAGCCCTTCATAACATATGAGAAGAAGGGATTTTTGCATGAGCTTGACAGATATGATTCATATATTCCAATAAATATTAAGGAAGAAAAATATATTTTTTGTGATAGAAGAGACTCAAAATCAAAAAATGATAACTGAAAATGATGCCAAATTTTCCATCAAGGGTGAGGTATTACATGATTACCTCTATAACATCCACCCATGGATACATGAGGGAAGCCCTGTCATAACCCCTTCTAGAATTCTTGGATACCTTGTCTCTTTTTCCAAGCAAGAAAATGACATCCATAGTGTTGTTAGCACTCTTATAGTCACGATAAAAAATTCTACATTCAATTAGAGTATCAGAGACCTTCGCAAACAAGTCCTCATTAATAGCCAATTATAGCTCATAAAATATCAAAATCCCTTCATTCCATACTTACACAAAGGATTCCATCACCTACATATCCACCCCATGGATCTTTTCCATGTAGGCATTTAGGCCTCTAGTAGAGAGTTCCAACCAAATTGCCTCTTTCTTCTACCACTTATCGTAAACCACTAGTTCTAGCCTATTATGATCTCCCCCCATTTTTTTTGCACCAAATTTATCTTAAACACTCTCTAAAATATGCCATAAAAAATGAAAAACCCAAGCTTAGAACCGCCACATACTTAGGCCAAGTTGGCATTAATAGGTCCCTAGTCTAGACACCCATTTGCACAAAAATTACCATCATTTCTAGGATGAGGCAGAGAGAAACACGTCTCAACACCATTACAAATTAATATCTAAATCACTATTGGGACATATATATTACTATCCCAAACCACCATGTGTTTAGACACAACTCCCAATTTGGCTAACCTGTCTGCCAAAAAATTGCCTGCATAGAAAATGTGGGTAATTTTATCATCTTCAAACCTATTTAACATTACCTTACAAGGACATTAAGTGTAGCCCTAGAATTATTGCTAATTATGGCACTTGGAGATTCGTTAGATATTGTAGTATAGAGCCCAGATCCCAAAATTTCACCCAAGGCCAACCTTTTGAGTATAACCATTTCTTGAAATGGCTAAATCAAAACAACTGGTTTTATACTCTCTGTTAAGAAGTTCGGCCCTTTAGTTTTTAGGAAATTTTGGCATAGGAGAAGGAGAGTATCAACATGGGAGGCAACACTCTTTGCATCGAACTAGATAAGATTGATGAGGCCTTCACCTTCGATCCTTTGGTGACCCACTACTGTAAAGAGAGTGGTATCTGGAGTTTTATGAAGCGCATGAGAGGTAGACACAATGAGTGAATATCCAAATAGTTTGTCTCATCCTGGAACAATAGGAAATTTTTTGTTGGTGGCATCCATTTCCAGCTTAATGAGGAGGTCATTGCCAAGGCAACTAGGCTCTCTAAGAGGTAGCCTAGCAGGATTCCTCGTTGAAAATTGACAATACCACTCAATCCACCTCCCAATCTATCCAAGTTATCTAGGAGATGGATCTTGTCCCAAATTATTGTAGAACCTGCAAAAAATGTGTGACAAATCCTTTCAATAGGAGGGAGGAGCATGAGGAGTCTCATGTCTCTGATTCTTTAGAGACTAAAGATCAGAAGGATTTTGATAATACTCTTGAGACTGAATGAAAGCCCAAAAAATGGAGGATTTTGGAGAGCTAGGTCAAGCTGGAGGTTGACTTAAGTGGCCCAGGTTGCAATCGATCTAATAGAATTGTGAAGGAGTAGTGTAAAACTAGAATCTTGGAGACGGTCTCTAGAAATAAGTCCTTGTCAAAAAATGACTCCCATTCCACTAAGTCCATGAAGGGATCCTCTGATGACCACATGAGTCTAAACAAGACTAGGAACACCTCCCCTCTCAACCCCCAACAAACCATGGAGACTCCCCATCACCCTACCCCACCTCTGGCTAACCCTCATGATCACTAGACCAAGCCCCCCATTATTGAGCACAACCCCGGGTTCCTAGATGACAATGATAGGCTTAAGGGCACCCTCAAGCTGAGGTTTTCTAGATTGGACAAAGAGATTGCTAACATGAAGAAGGACATGCAGGAACTCAAGCATCACATTTTGATGAGTAAAAAATTATCTTAATGTCTTGCATGCTTTGGCTATGACCCTCTGCACTATGTAGGAAAAACTGGCTGGTGGAAAAATGGAGGTGGATTATGACAATAAGGATCTCTTCCTCATCCTACAGGAGGAGTGGGCCAGGACCCTAATGTCCAAACATCTAGGTGGAAAAAATTAGCTGTTGTTGCTCATGAGGTTCTTATTTTTGTTTGGGCATAGCCCTAAGTTCTCCATTTTGGGTTCTTGTTTTAAGGTTATTTTGCCTAGTCCTTGGTATAGCCCTGCATGGCTTATAACTGTTACTTTAATTGCTACTATTCACTTTAGATACTCTGGTTTAATCTTTTTGAAAGGAACTGTTATGTTTGTTTTTGATAGGGGCAGATTAGACCTTGTTCTTTCTGTTGTTAAATTGTCATTGAAATGCTTATGACTAGTGCCATTAATATGTTGTTAATGTGCCTCTAGTCCTTATGTTCCTTGGGCCAGCACCCTTTTGCTTCTTTTTCTATAAAAAACATTGCCTTAAAATATTCAATTATCATTCTAATAGACCATGCTGGTGTAATTTTTAAATGAGTAGATAAAAAATAATAAACATAATTAAGACAAGAATAAAATAAGAAAAAATACAACACATCAAATTGTAGTGGTTCAAAAATTTCCTATATCTACTCTCAAGTAGGGAATTCTTGTATTAATCCAATGTACAATCCTTATCATACATAGACTGCACACAATCATTTATAAAAATCTCTTTGAATATGAAGAGATGGGGAAACATGAATGATCATGTGATCATTGAGATTCATATCCCAATAATATCCCCTATGAATTCCAACCGGCATAGCCATGCACTTCGACATCCCTGTATTCCAGTTTTGATTTACATCATAACCAAACCCGGAGAAGGCTTTAACTTCACCAAACTCTATTCAAGTATAGTGTGAGTTAATATTCTCCAAATTTTTTCAAATTGAATATAATACAACATCATAATATGTCCCATTACAACTTTTATAGGTGCAAACTCACCCATAAATCCATGATAAAAAATAGAACTTTCTATAGGTTCATAATACATTCCTTCATCCAAAGAATAATACACTTGATCATATTGACCCAAATTGAGAAAAAAATCTAAAATAAACCCCTCTAGATAACCTCATTATTTGGAAGACAAATTCCAACATAAAACTATATATATTCTTTGATATATTTATCCTAAAAAGAATAAATTTGTACATGCGTTGTAACTATCACAAATTTGTATTACTTTTTGCTTTTAAATCCTCAATCAAAGCCTCCAATTTTAATAATACTCCCATTCCATGATCTCGAGAGAAGGCACATGATCTTTTCTAAAATGTATTATTTGAACTGATAACCGTAATATTCATAAAATTATGTAGATCTTGTTTCCCTTGCAATTATGATTGTAGACCCGCCTTTCCCAAGCACATATCTTCTTCTTGTTTCTCCCAACTCTACTCTCATTCGATCTTGAGAGAGAAATCTGCCAAACATTGTGAATTTTGAGAAGTACTAGGAATGACATCTACCATTTCACTAACTTTTCCTATTATCTTGGGTGTAAATGCACAAGTAATACCTCAAACATAATAGAAAACAAGGCATTCCACCCATGGGAATCATTGAACATTTCACAACAAAAAAAACCATATTTATTTCCTTCCATTGAAGCCATTATAACTCTTCAACTCCTTGTCCACTTAGTCCTTGAGTAACTATTATGAGTCGGGCTTGTGTCATTAGAACCTGTTGTTGCCACATACCTTCTTGGCTATTATACATCTTGTCTTTTTCTGATAGCCAAAAATTATGGATGAAGTTTCTAGGTTGTCATTCCACATAGTGATATTTAGTAGTCTTCATGTGTGTCAACATGGTCTTGGCATGTTAAATGTGTCCCACTAGAGAAATTGTTTTCACAAGCTTGGGGTTGGACATTAAGCTGAGAAATAAATTAGTGGAGATGTAAGTGGATGATTCCTTCACACCTACCTTAAACATGTATCTGATGGACTTGATGATGGGGTACTCTAGTGGTTGAGCATCCTCATCATCATCAACATTTCCACACCTTGGACATACACTTCTTTTGTAGTGGGGTAGTATTTCCTATCCTTTACAAGAATAATTTTACCTTCCATGTCTGTCTTCATATCAAAGCCATCACTATTCTTGCACTCAGGAGAGACAACACTACTACAAGTGAGCCAAGCCTCTTTTCCTTTACCCTCTTGTCCTCTCTCTTCCTCATCATTGACAATAGGGTTACCATTTCCCTGCACTCTTGCCTACTCATTTACAAGGTTCCCTACATGACTTCCAAACCTATGCTCACATCACCAAATTTTTCATCATGATTATTTTCTTCGCTAGTTGACACCTCCTTGTCCTCCTCATGTGACGATGACTTATTTCCCATACAAGTCTTTCCTGCCTTTTCTTCTCCAAGTTCAATAGAAGGTTCAACTTGGATCTTGATAGCCATTCTACAACATAGATCCATAATTTTTACCTTTACAACAATTTTTGTGGCACATTCTTCATTTTTGTGTTTTAATTGTATACTTTTAGCATCCACAAGCATTTTTGGTGATGGTGTCCCTTCAGGAAGCTAATGAGATCCTCTTGCTATTTTAGGTGTTTTAAAGATCTTGTGTTTGCTATTAATTAGTTTTCTCTTTTGAAAGGAATCATTGGGTATATCGACACCATCCATCTTGACTTCCTCTAATGGGAAATTTTCTATTGAGATACAATCTAATCTATGTTGTTGAGTTATTTTGTATCTTATGCTTCATATCAATCAAGAATCAATGAGTAATTAACCATCACTTAGTATTTTCTTGTTATTTTTGAGCTCTATATGAGATTTATTCTTTACATGATTAATGAAAGTTGTGTGTATAAGTGAATGTATTGAAGGGCATTAAGGTCTACCCACCTTGGTCTTCTAGAACCTAAAGTTTAGGGGGAGTTTTTATCCTTGTTAGTTGGTCCATTCATTCATGGGGGTTTGATAATTGGAGTTGGAAAATCTTTAAAATTAGTAGTGAGTGTATTGGTAGCTATTAAAGCATTAAACCATTTTGGGAACCAACAACATGATATATGGTATATATATAGATAACTTATTTTAGTTACTATGATCAAGATGTTTTTGATTAAGTAAAACAGGTTTTACAGGGTTCCTAAAATCCACAGGTCTAAAATAGAAGAATGAATCAAGAAAAAAACATACAAGAAGAAAGCCACAAAAAGGCTAGGGCCAAAAATCCACAACAAAGTAGAGAGGACAAGGCTAGAGAAAGCCAAAACCACAAGCCATGAAAAAAATGCTAGACCAAATTGCCCAGAAGTCCAGCTGGTGACAAATCTTTTCCAAGTGTCACTGAAAGGGCTACAACAACTGACCTTGATGCAAATCATTATGGTTGTAAAATTTCACCCTTAGTGCAATGGAGTCTTTCCTTTTCTAGGATACTCTTCAAATCTATGGGAAAGTCATCTCCTTTTTTCTAAGTAAGCTTAGCTTCCTTAGTGACGGCCAGGTTGGAAAAATAGTTAGCCACCGCGTTGGCTTCCCTATACACATGGGATATGAACACCTTATCAAAAGAGTTAAGAATGGCTTAAGTTTTAGCTATGATGTTGGCTATAGTCCAAGAGGGAGGGTGAGAAAGATTGAGGTAGTTGATGATGTTCATTGAATCTCCTTCCAGCCAGAGCCACCTGACCCCCAGATCATGAGCAAGTTTAGTGACTTAAAGAGCCGCACAGGCTTCAACATAGTGATTCATCTGAGCACCCAACAGGAGACTAACAGGTGCTATGCCAAATCCAAAGTAGTTCTTGATGATTCCTCCACTTCCTGCATGTCCAGGGTTCCCTTTAGCAGCACCGTCAAAGTTGGCTTTGATCCAACCAGTTGGAGGGCTGGTCCACACATAGTTTTGTCTTTTATCCTAGGTAACAACTTGGGACTTTCCTGCAAGAAGGTTAGATCTTCCACAAAAGAAAAAATTCTCCTTAACAACATGAATGATTTTTTCAAAGATGATTTTGGGAGGTGAGGAGAAATCATGAAAGATGTGATTGTTACACTCCTTCCAGATTCCCTAATAAAAATGAGGAAGAATCCAGGTACAGAATAACCAAAAATCTAGATTAAACCTTTTGAAACACCATTGGGAGAAGAGATCTCTAAAGGACAGGGGAAAACACCAAGAAAGATTCATGACTGAGAAAAGGAGTTTCCAGATTTGACTTACATTAGAGTACCTCCTGAGGTTGGGTTGGGGGTTGGCTGTTTAGGGTGGCCTTCCTCCCAGCTGCCCTACCCCTACGGCCCCTAGCCGGGGCAAGCCGCTATATCGAAAGAGATGGGGAGGGGGTTTGTCCACCCAATGTCGATGGAAGTGGAATGTTCCAGAGTTGGCATCGTGTCCCTGGATGCTCACCATTGAAAGGCAAGTTGTGGTTGAAGCCCTACTATTCTAAAGGCACCCTTTCTAATATAGGAGGGCCAACTATATAAAAAAGGGAAAAGGTCTTGGGGTTCTCTCTTCCTTTCCCCCCCCATCACTCCCCGCCTATCAGGCTATAGTAGGGTGCCTATCTATGGTGGGGGAATGGTGGGGCCCACCATTCAATGTGTGGATCTTTCAGTGCTTTGGGATCACCAAGAGGGGCCCTACTATCAACTCAAATTCCCCCCCCATCCCTATATAGTAATTCCAAGTTGGTATCCTAGATCCATGAAGATGGAAGAAAGAATCGATAAGGATGAATAGAAGCCTATATTATAAAGGGCTCCCACTATAGCTAGGATTTTAAAAGGAGGGAAAGGGGCCCAGTTCCATTCTGAGAAGAATCAGTCGGTCGATGGTCGGTAGCGCTAAATGCATACTGGCAATGATCTATATCGGTGTGGAACCTAGCACGCTCAATAAACGATCTCTAAAGGATAGGGGAAAACACCAAGAAAGATTCATGACCGAGAAAAGGAGTTGCCAGATTTGACTTACATTAGAGTAGTGAATGAATAGGTGATCCATCGATTCCTCTTGACATTTGCAGAGAACACACCTATTTGTAAACTAGAACCCACACTTGATGAGATTATCCATAGTGAGGATACGGTTCTGGAGTAGGAGCCAAAAGAAAACATTGATTTTGGGTGTGAGGCCAGGAGTCCAAGCTTTGGCCCATAGCAGCTTCAAATCATGGGTTTGAGTGGTTTGTGAAGAATAGATAGAAGCCATAGTGTAGGTACCATCCAAAGAATCCTCCCAGATAATCTTATCCTGATTGGGTGAGAGAGTAACCGCATTCAGAGTGGTCATCAAAGGAGACAGGTCCTAAGAGATCTGAGTGAGATCCACCCAATTGTCATCCCTTCTATAATTGCATACATAAGTCCCATAGGTTTGAGTGCAAACATGTCTCCAGGTATATAGAGACTCAAAGTTTCTCAAGCTGTCCATTTGAAGCAGTTGTCATTCCAGAAATTGATAGAGTGACCATTACCTATTTTCCACTTAGCCCTAGATTTAGCCAGCTCCTTAGCATTTAGGAGACCATTCCATATGACAGAACCTTTGGGGGAATCTGTCTCATTGAAAAATTTTTTGAGAGAGTTATGCATGAGGTATTTTTCTTCAAAGGTATCCCACCACTAGCCTTTGCTATTGAATATTCTCCAAATCTATTTGGCTTGAAGGGCTTTGTTGAAAGGTCTTAACTTCCTTATACCAAGGCCACCTGCCTTTTTAGGATGGCATACTTTCTCCCAAGAAATTAGGGGGATATGCTTGTGATCCTCTGCTCCACACTAGAGGAATATTCTCTGGATTCTTTCCATGGCCTCCACAACTTTGGCTAGTATAGGGAAAAGGCTAAGGGCATAGGTAGGAAGATTCTATAATACATAGACTTGACAAATTGGATCTTCCCAGCCTGGCTGAGAATGACCCCTTTCTAGCTAGTGAGCTTCCTATTGAATCTGTCTATCAGTTTGTTCTAGAAGGCTTCCAGACGTTTGACACTTAAGGGTAGACCCAAGTAGGAAGATGGTAAGGTGTCAATGCCACATCCTAGAATATGAGCAATTTTTCTCTGTCTTGCTTCAGGAGTGTTAACAAAGAATAAATAAATTTTATTCCAGTTGATAGATTGGCCAGTAGCTTTGATATAATTGTTAAGAAGATCCTTCACCACTCTAGCTTCTCCCACCAAAGCCTCTCCCCCAAGAATGGTGTCATCCATGAATTTTTGGTGTGTAAAAACAATGTTGCTTGATGAGGGGTTGATGCCTTTCAGGTCCCCATTTTTAGAAGCCGAAATGAGTCTCCCCAGGCACTTAAAAAGAATGATGAAAAGAATAGGGGAGAGAGGGTGCCCTTGCCTTAGGCCTCTGGAGGGTTTGAAGAAGGTAGACAGGGATCTGTTGATCATGATCACCAAGGAGGGGGTTGAGATGATTTGATAAAGAAGCTTGCAAGAATGGGAGTTGAAACCGAAGGCTTCAAGAACTCTAAGAAGAAACTACCAGTCAACCTGGTCATAGGCCTTCGAAAGGTCAAGCTTGAGTAGAAAGCCTTCCCTTTTTCCTTCTTCTAAGGAATGAATTACTTCATGCACCATCATTATGGAGTCCAGGATCTATCTACCAGGCACAAAGCTAGATTGCTGCTACGAGATCGAGGGGAGGACTTTGAGAATCCTGGACGTGATAACCTTGGAAATGATCTTAAGGAAGGAATTGTAGAGGCTTATGGTTCTAAATTTCTTGAAAGAGTCTGCACTAGAGGTCTTGGGAATCTACACCAGGAAGGTTGCATTGAGATCTTTGAGAAGGTTTTTCGAGCCAAAAAATTCTTGCACAGCTTGAACCACATCATCTTTTACCACATCCCAATAAAGATGAAAAAAGAACATAGGGAAGTCATCCGAGCCAGAGCCTTTGTCCCCTAGAAGAGATTCTAGAGCTTTCTTAACTTTTGTCATGTCCGGAATAGAGCATAAGGATTTGTTTTGATAGTCAGAAATGATTCTCAGGATGTTATTTAGGAGATTAGCCTGGTCTTTCTTGAAGATCCCCTGATCTTTAGAGAGGAGCTGAGAAAAGTAAGAGATAGCTTCATCTGCAATATCCTTATCCTCCTTAAGGGCTTGGTCTCCCTTCTTGATTCTACTAATCCTATTTCCAGCTCTGTGTCTCATAGTAGAGAGGTGGAAGAAGCGAGTATTTTGATCCGCTTCCCTTAGCCATATGGACCTCGATCTCTACTTCTAGAAATTTTTCTCCTTCCTAATAATGTTATGGTAATCTGATAGGATAGCTTTTTCTTTTTGCAATCTATCTTCATCATAGCCCTATTTCTGGATTTCAGCTTGAATGTAGTTTAGTTCACTGAGTGTCTTGTCTTTGGAAGTGAAGATGTGGCCGAATTCATCTTTGTTCCAATTTTTGACATTGTATTTGATGTTCCTTAATTTTTTTGCCACTTTGAACATGGCTGTGCCCTCAACATCAATGTTCCACCACTCTTTGAATTTATTGAGAAAATTTGGGTGGGAGACCCACATCTTTTCAAATATAAGGGGAAAGTTCCTTTTCTTGTCAATCTGGTCCAGGGATAGAGAGATGGGAGAGTGGTCGAAACCAGCTCGGACTAGGGCAGAGAAACTGAGACAGTAGTGGTTCAACCAGTTTGGCAAAAATAGGGCCTTGTCCAAATGGACTTGGATGCAATCCTTTCTGATCCACCTATTTAACCATGTGAAATCAGTACCTTGAAGATCCATGTCCACAAAATCCAACTCATTAATGAAGTCCATCAGATCTTTTCTGCTTTCAATATCAGGGGCAATCCCTCCCTATTTTTCCCCTTCTTTTAGGGAGTGTTGAAGACCCCCATAATGATGCCTTTAGACTAGTTAAGAGGGGCTATGGTGGAAATGATCTTGTTCTAGTAGGTCTTTCTTTCTCTTTTAGAGTTAGGAGCATAAATATTGAAAATGAACCAACTTTCATTATCTTTTATTCTAGTAAAATGCATGAGTAGAAGGTTACCTCCTTCATAGATAACATTGACTCTGAAGTGATGTGAATTCCACATGGTGATGAGGCCACTAGAAGCTCCCTCAAGGATAGTAGCTCTGCTTTCCATTGCTTTACTAAATTTAATTCTTTCTAGCTTGTCCTTCTACATTTTGGTTTCTTGGATTAAGAAAATGTCTGATCTATGATCCCTTATCATGTTTCTAATGACATCCTTCTTATGTGATCTATTTAGCCCACAAATGTTCTATGAGATGACTTTCATTTCTTGATGGAGGTGCTAGAAGCTTGGATAGAAATCCAATTTCCATCCGCTTTGTTCAAGCTAGCTTCTACTTGCCTACTCTAGCTTATCCTTTTTATTTTTGGGATATAATTACTACCCCTTACTTCTGCCTTTTTCCTGCTTTTGGTGGCTACTGGGGATACAGGAGAAGGGTCTCTGTTACCTAGTTTCTTCTTCTTTTGAACTAAGATCCAACCCTCCTTTTCTTCCTTATGCTTGGTGAATAGCTCCACCATTATATTGAATTGGTTTGGGGAGGCAGTTACCATCAAATCTTCAATCTATTGGTACTTCCCTGATTCCTGCATCTCAAGGCTAGGTGTAGAGTTGTTCACATCAGCTATAGGGGGAAGAGTGGATTTCAGGACAAACGAAATAGAGATGGTGCCTGAGCATGAGTCACCACCTTCATTCTGAACATCATTCTTTTTTTCTTCCCTTGTTTCTTGTTGTTTGGTGATGTCCATATCCAAATCCAAGAGGGGGAGGGTCTCTCTGCCAGACTCTTCAGTCTGGGGCAAATGCGGCTCCTCCACTCCCATGGATTCCTTAGCATTTGGAATGGGAGCTAGTTGTTCTTTTTTCTTCTAGGCTCTATTGGTTTTGGACTATGTACCCTCCTGGGAGACTCCTTTGTTTTTATTTCTAAGTGCTTGTTTGACTTTCCTTTCTTTCTCTTTGTTCTGGAGGACTGGATAGGTTTTGGCTTTGTGGCTAGCTTTCTTGCAGTGGAAACAAGCAAAGGGGATGCTTTCATAGTCTAGTTTCTGCACACACTTTCCCAGTTTGGATCAAAGCTCTATGACTTCTACATATCCTTTCCTTCTTCCACTCCAATACAGATCCTAGCATAGGTGAGGTAGTGCCTTGCAACTGTTATAGGATTAATGGAGAGAAGGGTACCAAATGATTTGGCAATCTCATCAATAACATCTTCATTCCAAAACTTCAAGGGAAGTTCTGGCAGTCTCACCCACACCGGGGCCTAGACAAAGGAGTCATTAAGATCAAGTTTAGGAGTCCATTTTTGCAATGCGAGAGTGGCCTTTCCTATGAACTGAGTACCAGTACAAAGGATTTTATTCGAGTCCTCTTTGTAGGAGAACTCAAAAGACAAAAACCCCTTAGCCATAGCTGAGACCTGGACTTGACCCTTCAATTCCCTTTTTTTTTTGCAAAGATCCTGACAATGTCTATGTTTGGTCTAGAGCCAACAAACTTTCCCACCAGAGTATGGTCCATGGAAGCAATATTGTGGTCAACCAGTTCATCAGGGATTTCTAAAATGTAGTTGCCTTTTTCCTTCTCTGAAATGTCCTTAATAGATGGGAAAGAGGACTTGCCTGTGGGTTTTATCCTAAAGAGTGTTGACCACTGATGAGGTAGACCATCCTGGTCATATGTCTGGGTCTTCATAGTTGAGGATGGCCTAGGGAAGCCCTCATTCTTAGCTCCCACCCCCATTTTCTTTCTTGGGTCTTCCACCTTTTCACGTGGGACCCCATCCTTTTTCTCTGGGTCTGCAGAGTCCTGATCTGCAAGGGAATCATTGCAGCAGGCATCGCCCAAGGAACCTGCAACCTAAAAACTAGGATTACCGCCCACCAACGAATTCAAATTTCCACCCGTTCTCATGCCTGCTCCCACTCCACCCATTGCCATAGCACAAGAAAAAAAAAATGTTATCTAAAGCTTATTTTAGTTGAAAATTTGCAATTTTCAAATGATTGTCTTTATTCTTGAATATTGAACATTAGAATTTTTCTTCTTACTGTGATTGAGCTAGAAACATTATGAGTGTATATATAACATTATGATAGGAATGCAGATACAAGACACCTAGTAATGTGCTCAATTTATTGTGATGCCATGGTATGGTAAAGTATGCATAGGTATGCATGTTGCCACTTTAAGGTATTATGCATAATTATTTTTGAAAATATTGATATAAGGGAATGTTATATTTTTATTTTGATTATGATTATGATATGAACTGACGCTTTCGTGTAGTTCCTGGGTAAAAGCACAATAATCTATCACCCTTTTACAAAGGAAAAGGCTAATAAAATCAAAGTTGTTCAACTTTAATAGTATAAAAATGACATTTATGTTTGGAATTTGAAGATGATGTAAACTAATTAAATGTGATAAAATGGATGAAGTTTATGATTAATATTTTTAATAATTTTTTTGAATAAGAATTGATATGTTTTTTTTTTAATTTTTAAAGACATTTTTTCAGTTGCTAAAAAATACTAAAAATTAGGGGTCTAGTTCCCACCAAACAATTATATGTAAATAAACATGTTTTCCCCTAATTTCAAAATATGTCATAGATGATATATATAGCTAGTGCATGAAGAAATAAAAATTGGTTTGTGACCTATATTTTCTCTTTTATAACAATTCAAATTCCAACTCATTGAAATTGACAGATTTCATCTCGCATCATATTTTTCATAACAAATCTATCCCAATCAAAAAAAGAAATATATATTCTTGAAGATGACTCTCTCCTCTAGTGCACCATATATTTTTAAAAGTTATTTTATAAGATTTACTATTTTTTTCTTTCTTCGAATCAAAATCTCCTTGACTATTAAAATACCTACTTGCAATATTTTTTAATTATAATAAACTATGTCTAATTAAAACACTATAAAATCTATATGAGGATATTCTTGACTCTGATTTGTACAAAAGGGTATTTTTTTATTTTTAAAAAAATATCATTAAAAAGATTAAGAGTTATTGAAATGCCACTTTTCTGAAATAATTTTAATTTTATGGTTATTGGACCCAAAGTGGTATAAAACATGCATTTAATAGACATTTCTAATTGGAAAAGTTAAAGCACTTATCTAACTTAGCTAGAATGAATCTAGCTAGACCATATGTTTGACCAAAATTAATTTTTTGTTAGAAATACTTAAATTCAGCTCTACTGATAAGTTAGCCTAAAAGGTGACACCTGATTATGCTTTCACCCTCCTATGAATGTAACAAGTGGAATGACATATTGTAAGAAAGGGGGAATATTATGGGAGAGAGGTAATCTAACCTTGTAAAACTGTAAGCTAGTAAGGGAATTCACACAATCACATAAAATGTTCTTGAAATAATTACAATACATGTGTGTTTTCTTTTCTTTTAAATATACTTACTTCAAATGTGTGTATACATTGTTCTTGAGAAGTTGGTTGCATGTTATTTTGTTTAAAATATTTACAAAAATGAAGGCTAGAAGGCATTAAATTGTTAACTATGCTAAGTAAAATAATTTGAGAATCACCATTTCGAAGATTTTGCATTGAACAACTAGATTGCATGTAGTTGATGAAGATAATTTCTATGTATGCTAAGAGATTATGAAGGGTTACTTTGATTGATGCATCGGAGATGATGCACATCTTAAGGGGAGAAGGATTTCACAACCCATTTCATTAGACCGACTAGTTAATTCTTTTTGTTTCAAATTTTATTGTAAAAGTTAAAACATTTTTTTAAAATATCATATTTTTTGGTTATTGACAAATAGTTATTTTGTAGTGACAATAAATGGGAGACTGGGAATTAATTTAAGGGACGTGCTATTTTAGGGGGCGGGGGGATTGGAATTGATGAAGGAAGTGGAAACGATTCCTATTTTTGTTTTTTAAGATATGAAACAAACTTATGTTACAAATTGAAATTCTTATAGGAGGTACAATCTTGAAAGTTTTGGAATCCTTTTTCACATCTCAAGAAACACACTTGGCATTGGTGTCTACTATTGTTCCTTGTTGAGAGTTTTCTATGAGCATTTTCAGCAAAATCTATTTCCAGACTCCCATTTTTTTTCCATAGAAAGGAGAAATAGGGATGAGCTGACCGAGTAACATAGTGGGAAATGGAGAAAATTTGGTACTTTTTTTTGACAATCACAAGCTTGGAGATCGGCTTGTACAGTTTTAGAGGACGTGATTTGATTGTAATCTTTCATTCTCTAGATTTTGTCATTGGATTAACCAACTATTTTGAGGTATGAATCTTAGCGCCCAGGTCTCTATTTATGGTCTTGGCATATGATGGATTCCTAGATCTTGGAAAATATGCGTTTCTTTCCTTTATTTTCTTTTTCTCTGGTTGTTTGTATGCCGTATATCCTAGAGAGTAAACGTAGTCTTGTTGGGAATTCTGTAGCTCCCAATCATTGTGATCTTTGCTGTTTGCATTTCTTTTCTAACCATGCCATTATTAGCAATATTATTTCTATGAGCATGTATTGTCCTTGTGATTTTCCTTAGCACAGAAACCATGGTTGCCAGATTTGCAAATCGATTCCTTGTAGATCGTAGCTTTTCTATATCGACTTAATGGTTTCTTTGGTCTGTGTATGAATTGGAATTTTCATTGATGCTTCAATTCCCATGAATCGTGCCTATTTATATTTTGTTTCTTTTTTAGCATTGGATGTTTTTCCCTAGGCATAATCTATCCTAGGAAAAACATTCTATTATGAGATCTTCAGGGAAAGGGAGCTTTCCATGTATGTTCAGCTGAACCAGAATATTATCATCCATGGTGATCATGGCATGGCTCTTCCATCCTTTATGATGTCTGCACATACTAGATTTTAATGCTCATTTAGGAAAGTTTACGACTTTTTTCCCAAAGAAATTCTCAAGCCGAAGAAAAAGTAATTTTATCAATCTATCATTATTGCTCACCTCTCTTCTACATAATGATCAAGTAATTTGATGGATTGGCTTGGCATTTTTTCCTAACCATTCTTCAGCGGGGGGCTGTATATTTTCTTGTATTTGTTTTCTTATGGGAGGCGTTTCTTCAACTACCTAGTTTGGTCTGTATATATAGCAATTTTGTATCATCCCTATGCAATTTCAGCACTGGCTGAAATAAATAAGCTCTATTCTTCTTCTTAAAATGATACTATTTTTATCATTCATTCAATGCCCATTCTCACATAGTTTTCCATACATTGACCCCTTGGTCTGTGTACTTGAGGGTTACGGAGGAGTTCATGTAACTTATCTATAGATTTCCACGTCAACCTATACCCATGCTCTATGTTGGCCATTATTGAGGGCCTTTTGAGTAACAATAATTATTGGTGGTTTTAGGCTTTAAATAATAGCACGGTTCAATCTCGTGTTTGATTCATTGGAATTTTTTTTAGTTTGCCTAAAAAATCTTCTGTATCTATTTCTTTAGAACCATTTCCTTCTTTAGAATCATTTCCTTTCCTTGGTGTAAGGATTCATAACAATTATCGAAAGCTACCTTAACGTTGCCAAGATTCACACTATAAAACTTATGGAAGGGATTTAATGTTAAGGGGAAATATTTGAGGCAAGGTAACACTCCATTTGGGTTAACCTTATATAATATGCTATGGATGTTTCTATTCAATGGTTTTCATTATTATCACATTTGGTATGAATTTTGTTTAGACAATCTTTATTTAAGATAATCATATGGTGATGTTTCATGAAAGAATTACCTTTTAAATACTCTGTAGATGTGTCTTTATATAAGCATGATAGAAAAGTAATTAATTCCTTTTATATAAAGTCATGAAATTAAAGTATTTGTTTGATTTTTAAACACATGGTAGTATGCTTCTATAGCTAATGAGTTCTTTACAGGATTGCAATTAGGTTTATAGTTTGAAGTTCATTTTGAAATCTTTATGTAAATTTTGTGCTTAGTTTCTACATTAGAATTTTATGTGATCCAATAGTCAAATGTTAATACATCTATTTATAGTGTCCAATAATTTTATACTAGTTGAGTAGTGAGAGTGCTTATTAAGAAAATGATTTGAATTCTACTCATTCTTTATGTATCCAAGAACATAGGTGTTTATGATGCATTACGAGCTTTGACAAATATCTTTCCTAAGGCTAATGTATGTTTGTATTTCTCATTTTGTTTCTGATTGTTCTTTAGGGCTGTTCTACTTTTTATTCCTATGTTTCATAACCATGCTTGAGAATTATGATGTTATTGATAGAATTTGAAGCACATATGTTGATTTGTAGAAATTGATTACTCCTATTAGTTTTACTTGATTATCTTTCCTCTAGCTGGGTTGGGCATCTTTCATGCCAGGAAATATTTTAAGGAAGCGTAATTGCTTTGTAGTAGGGTTGAAACACACTCCTACAATATTTTCGTCCTTAATGTTTGTGTGTAATAGGTGTCTGGAGCTCATGTCAGGAAGTCTTCATATTTATAATATTATGAATTCTTTGAAATAGACTAGTGGTCTATTTTGTTGTAAATATATTAAGTCCTTGTTTAGTCTATTCTCATTTTGTTATTCATTAATACTTTCAAAAAGTTGGTCAAAATATCTTTACTTTTTGTTACTGATGTACTTTGATAGATAGGTCAAAGTCTCTTATGGGATATCATGGTTTTTGACAAGCTGGCTGAGACAGTTATTGATTTTGATGTATTATTTCATGGAATAGACTTTTAGTGCATTGTACAATTTGGTTGAAACTCTTCTTGTTATGGACTCGTGTGTTTGCTTATTATAATCGACTAGTTGGTCAAACCTTATACCTCTTCATGGAATTAAAATAGAAATTAATTTTTTATCTTGTCGATATGTGGATATAACTTTTGACTTAGTTGACTAACTTCTTGTCTTTTTTAATTTCTTATGTGGCACATGTTGTTGAGGTCATTGTCCTTGCACCAATGGGGATCAGCTAGAGTATTGGGAGTATGGACAATTGTATTCATCATTGTGACTTGGTGAATAGTAGCATGACACCTACACTTACCTCTCCATGCTTGTAGTGACTTGGTGGTCTAGCTAAAATGGGTAGTGGTCATAATACACATGCACAAAACTTAGATCTCTCCATTGGTGTATCATCATCCCTATCCTCTTTCTCTTTTCACTCCTCTCTATACTATACAATTTGTTACTTCACCATTTTATATTATCATATCTATCCTCCTCCTCATATGATTCATTTCACTAATGTAACCATGGCCTAATATCATAGTGGGGTGATCTCCAAGAAACACAAGGGTAACATGAGTAGTGCTCCACCATCTAGTGTAGCCTCAAGTGCAACCCACATCATCATAGATAAATACAATAGTTATAACTTTCTCCAAATTATTTGGATGCCTCAAAAATAGAAGCATCATCGACCACCTCTATAGAAAGGTATGAATATGTAGTTGATTCTTCCACTAGGAAGGAGAATAAGAAACCATTAAGTACGAGTAGTCTTAAGCTAGATGACCAATATAAAAGTATTAACTACACAAAAAAGGAATTCCTTAATAATCCAAATCCTAACTCTCCTAGTGGTAAACAATTTGTAGAAAGACCTCCACAAGGAGAGGCCATAGGAAAATCTATTTCTAGCAGTGACTTTATGTTGCATAATAAATATCCCTAGTCCAAATGAACTACCAATGCTAATATAGAAATAATTGAACAAAAACTAAACAGGGAGTTTTATATATCAATTCAAATTAGTTGTCAACCAAATATATTAACACAAGTGTTATAAGAGTGTTTGTTCATATTTTTACCACTTAACTCTTCCAATATACTATGCCCAACAAGTTACAATCTAAACTGATAGTTGAGTTAGGCATGACGATCTTTCTGCACCAACTCTCTGCTTATTTTTTAAGGTGCAAAGTACTTTATTATGATTAAAACTAACAAAAATAAAAATATCTTATGGTTTTAACTAGAAAGGAAGTAAGGCTTGGATATTTTAATCAAAAATTTTGAAGGGTAAACTTCTTAGATATCAAAATAAACCATCAAAACATAAAGTTTCTTTACAAATATACATAGCTATAAATTGGTACTCATTTGTTGTCTAATCCTCATGCAAAGTTGAACATCAAAAAATAATTCATAATTTAACATTCACAAATCACTTCCATGCACATATAATTGATAACATCATACAACATAACATTCAACATAGGAAGAATGATCTATTACATCAGGTGATTCTGGAAGAGTTTCGATTGATCTTGCTAGAATAGTTTATACTGATTCATCTTTGCTAGAAGTTGAGGCCCACACTGATTTTTTTGTTGGGTTTGTTGTTAGTGTATTTGCTGGTTCTGCCTAGAAGATTTTCATAACCTCTGTTGATTCTATTATTGGTCTTTGTACTGGTTTTTCCCATAAGACTGTTAGTGTATTTGGGTCTCTTCCTGGCCCTCATTTAGTTGTTTCTATCTCTGATCATCTTCCTATTTCTATCACTGGTTCTCAAAGTTGTGCTAGCCTCATATAGGTGTTGGAATCTCTATTTTGGATTTATTGGATTAGAAGGATGAGACTGCTAAGGTGGAAGATAGATGGATTCCAGCAATTGGTAAACACTCCAAGAAGTCTTTTCATTCTTTTGATATGACCCTTCCCTCCCACAAGAAGGATGCAAAAAGGAAACCTTAATGTGTTCCTTTTGTGTTTTTTATTTAATTTTCAAGGTGGTGGGAGCCTTTCCTCAAAACCCTCAGGGGCAGTTCGGGCATTGTGTGTTTCTTTTTTTGACTGCCAAATCTTAGTTTCCTAGGGTTATACTACCTTTCGTAGTGTTCTGTTAGGATTTTTTGCACTGTTAGACTATTATTTTTATATCTTTGGTAGAGTTTTTCCTTTTGTGGGGATCTTGTCTCCAATTTTTATGTATAGGGTTTTGGGGCCCCTTCCAAACCTATTTTTACCTAATTAAAAAACATAGGAAGAATGAGCAACCATAAATCACAACGCACAATTTACAATTTGCAGGCTTACATTTAGATGCTAGTTTATTAAATCATGCAATTTAAGTCTTTTTTGTTTTCTCCATTTCTATTGTCTAACCTTAACACCTCAAAAATAAAGCAATAAAATAGCATCGAGTACATAAATGACTTTGGTAAGCAACAGTTTCTTTATGGATATGGATCTTGTCATGGTGTTTTGACATCCAAATGAATTTATGAGCATTAAAGATTTTTTTTTGGGCTGAATTGTTAATGTTTTTTAATGGATTTCCATACATTATGTTTGGTGCCAACTTTGGAGGATATTGTGTTGTGTTCATTTTGCTCAAATTATTTGTGGGAGGCATGTTATGATGTATTTGGGACCTTTTTATCTCCTCAAGTGGACCAAATTGAGTATAAGTATTCATGGTGGTCTAGTTTTCATAAATAATGCTTACTCTACCTTGGATGATCAAATTGGTATATATTGGCATGCATATGTTTGAGTTGAGTATAGATTAACATGGATTGAATGTGAAGTTGATGTAATGCAAATTCAGAAGATGAGATGTTTGAGTATCTAAGATGGATAGAGTTTTTGTAATGATTTATTAGGATATCTTATATCTTTTGAATTCATCAATCCCACATGCCTTCTAGGAGAAAGTGAGTTCCTTTTTGTAGCTTTTACATCTACTTGTATCTCACCCTAGGATCATGCATTTTAATTTTGAAAGTCCTTTGTATCTTCCCCTAAGGTTGTGCACCTTGGCCTATAAGTCTTTTTTTAGGAACAATGAGCTCCTTAGAACGTGGCCTAAATATTTGTAATATGTTATCTATGTGAGTGTGATTCTCACAATGGTTTTTCCCACATTTGGTTTTCCACATTAAAAAATGGTGTTCATGTGTTTGTGTTTGCATTGCATTATCTTTTATTAATGGTAATCTAGACAAAGATAATTGATAAGTGTTTGTGACAAAAAATGGTTTAAGATTTGACTTAGACTAATTCACCCACACTCTCCGTCTTAAGGCATGTTCAACAAGTACCTATGTACTACATGTAGGTGGAATGTGTGAAGAAGGGAGGAATCCAATTTATGATATCCAGATCATGGTATTACCATATGGTGCTCATTATCAATATTTGAGGAGCATTTTATGTATTCACAACATGAATATGCTAATCACTTGTGGCATGGTTAAGCCTAACATAAATATTAGTTAATACACCAATCCATCTTAATCAAGAAGGGACATGTATCCACTTAGTTAAACATATAAATAAGGATGATAACTATGTCTCATATAATCATATCATCAAACTCTTGGTTTATACAATATGATATGATTATTGGAGGTTACCACCACAAAATGACATACATACATACATTTCTAAGAAATATCATAACATTCTATTAGATCTCCATTATTTTAATCTATTTGTAAATAGTTATTGTCTATGTTGTGTGTTATGTTTATTATACATAATCTCACCAAAGGTTTTGCACAAAAAATACTTTATTTTTGAAATTTAAATACACACAGAGGTTATGTATGTTTCATAAGATGTGGATACAAAATTTAAATTTTTTTATACGATAACCATGTGTTTTCAAGTGAAGTAGTTTTTTTGGTCATTTCTATAACATAGTTAATGGTTAATGTGTATTTAAAAATGTGAGTGAAACCCCCTTTTGAATGGTTTTACTAAACTACATTTGAGAGGATAGTATCTCTCACAATGTGTGAATTTTCAAAATTTTGCTACTTTTGACCCAAAATTAAAAAAAGAAACAAAGAGAATTAGATCCCAAAAAATTTAGAGAGAAAGCTTAGATTGAATAAATATAAATATTTATCAAGATTAGAAGAGTTGGTATATAATTCTCTATACAATGTAATATCTTTCTATTGTGATAGCCATCTAGGACATAAAACAACATAAAACTATGAAACATGTCTCAGTATTATCAATTAAAAAAAACACAATAAATTCCCCAAAGTTCCTTGATTAAATTTAAGTAACCAAGTGTAAAAATAAATTCAAAATGAACTATTTAGACAATGTACCCAATTCATACCAATAAGAACAACGAAAAATATTTTAAAAAAAAAGAAAATAAATTTTATAAAAATGAAAAAAAGAAAATCTAGTATAACTTATACACATAGAAATATCATAAATAAAATAAATAAATATAACTTACACGAATCCGATAAATATATAATGAGTAAATCAATTACAAATCAAATCTATTTGTAATAATAATTTGGAATCTATAGAGAGGGAAAGGGTACATTTTTTTATAGATATTTCTTATTTTTCTTTCAAAAGTTGGCTAATATTTCTAGTTACTATTCTCTTTTTATTTACCATGTCAAATTTTATATTTCTCTTACAATGATAATATATAAAAGTGAGAAAACACTAAAAATTTGTTGAGTAGATGAAATAAAAAATCACTAAAGATAATTATAGAAGGAAGAAGCAAAAAAAGTTGAAGGAAAAAAAAACATGGTTGACATTTGAAATTATGTGAAGAAAACTTGTAAAGAAAATAACATGGAATAAATACTTCTTAAAATTTTATTTTGTGAAAAATTTAAGTGGTAAAAATCTAGAAAATACGTTCAAAGAAATCTTTATTCACAACTTCATGATAAAATAACCTTCAAATGAATCATTGTTATCTTTCTTTGACTCTAAATCAATTAGGTCTCCAAATCCCTATAGAGTATGAATGATCTTTCATTGTTCCTACAAAGTTGGCAGTATAATTTTAATCCAACACATGTACACTATTATATTTTACTATTTGGATAAGGTCTTAAAACCTTCCAATAAAAAAATGAATAAAGAATAAATGTTCAAAGATTAGAAATAATTTGAAATAAAATTCATTAGATTGTAATTAATGAGAAGGAGAATCCTATATTTATGAAAAAATGTAGATTTGTATAATTCATAAGATCCCCAAAGAAGTAAATCTAACTATATGAAATTGGATTCTATTTGGAGAAGTTAAAGAGCCACAATTTGTTTAGAACTTTATTCAATTTGAATATGTGCTTGACTTAAGATATAAATTTTTTTAGTCTTAGAGTTACGATGTTTGTAAGTACTAGCTGGATAAATGTATTCACAAAATATACAAAGATAAATAGATCTTTATTGCAACTTTCTATCAAATCATTCTCACTCGATGTTTACATTCTATCTAAAAAGACTTGATTTCGACCTATAAATTTTCTCGATGTTTATATTCTATTTATAAAGACTTGAGTTTGACCTATAATTTTTTTAAAGATTGAATGAACATTATAACATCTATCAAGCGCAGGTTCCAGTTTCCAAATAGGTGTGTTCTCTGCAAATGTCAAGAGGAATCGACAGATCACCTATTCATTCACTACACCTATGTAAGTCAAATTTGGCAACTCCTTTTCTTGGTCTTGAATCTTTCTTGGTGTTTCCACCTTCTGTGATCTCTTCTCCCAATGGGCTTTGAAAAGGTTTAATCAGGAATTCTGATTATTTTATACTTGGATTCTTCCTCATTTTTGTTGGGGAATTTAGAAGGAGCGTAACAATCGCATCTTTCGTGATTGCTTGTCACCTCCCAAAATCATCTTTGAAAAAATCATTCATGCTGTAAAGGAGAATTTTTTCTATTGTGGAAGATCTAACCTTCTTGCAGGAAAGGCCCAGGTTGCTACTCAGGAAAAAAGACAGAATTGTGTGTGGACTAGCCCTCCGACTGGTTGGACCAAAGCCAACTTCGACGGTGTTGCTAAAGGGAACCCTAGACATGCTGGAAGTGGAGTAATCATCAAGAACTGCTTTGGCTTTGGCATAGCGGCTGTTAGTCTCCCCTTGGATGCTTAGACGAATCACTATGTTGAAGCCTATGTGGCTCTTCAAGTCACTAAACTTGCTCATGATCTGGGGGTCAAGTGGCTCTAGCTGGAAGGAGACTTGATGAACATCATCAACTGCCTCAATCTCTCCCATCCTCCCGCTTGGACTATATACAACATCATAGCTGAAACTCGAGCCATTCTTAACTCTTTTGATAAGGTGTTCATATCCCATGTGTATAGGGAAGCCAATGGGGTGGCTAATTGGTTTGCTGACTTGGCTGTCACAAAGGATGCAAAGCTGATTTGGCAAAAAGGAGATGAATTTCCCATAGATGTGAAGAGTATCCTAGAAAAGGAAAGACTCCATTGCACTAAGGGTGAAATTTTACAACCATAATGAATTGCATCAAGTTCGGTCGTTGCAGCTATTTCAGTCACACTTGGAGTAGATTTGTCACCAGCTCGACTTTCGGGCTGTTTGGTCCTGCTTTTGCTATCATGGCTTGTGGTTTTGGCTTTCTCTAGCCTTGTCTGCTCTGCTCTAATGTGGCTTTCTAGCCCTGGCCTTTTCGTGGCTTGCTTCTTGTATGTTTTATTTTCGCTTCTTTCTTTTGTTTTAGACCTGTGAGTTTCAGGCACCCTGTAAAACCTATTTTACTTAATCAAAAATATCTATCAAAATATGATCTATAAAAATTTCTAAGATTGAATGAACATTATAACATCTATCAAAATGTCATCATTAAATTTTTATTTCTTAAATTTTATTTATTATCATTAATACTCAAAATTATTCCAAAAATCAATGCCCTCATTTATTACTTGATTCCTCACAATTATTTCATTTTCAATTTCTAGATTACCTCCTATTCGAATATTATCTAATCATAAATTTATTTAATTTGCGTAGAAGTATTAAGACGCTTTGTATTTTGTCATACAAAAGGTGGAAAAGGTCGAATGGATGTTTATAGCGATGAATAAAAAGGGCCGTTTCACCTTACTCAGACGATTTGTCGTTTTATTGATTTTAAATACCTGGTAGAGATATCATGCTGACGTTCAGTTCAACATTGTCTAAATCAGAAGGCCAGATAATCAGACTGGTAAACATTTCCAACAGAAACACCAGAAATTATTTAAATTTGTATAATAACCTCCGGAAGGCGGGCCATCAATAACGGAGCTAAACATTACCTCCATCATTAAGAGTTTGCTTTTACTGTTTTTTTTTCGTTTCTTGGTTAAAGATTGTCAACGTATGAGAATCGCCTAGCTCAATGCGATACACTATATAAGAGCCTTCGATCCATTGCACGCACAAACAACAGCTTTTGAGAGACTGATTATCAAGGAGAAAAACTGAGGAAAGAAGGATTTCATATTGGAAGAGGAAAAACGGATGGCGTCAGTATTGGTAACGCTGGCATTCACATTTTGGTGTATGATTTTCCCAGCCTGCGCACGCGACCACCACGTTCATTTCCACGCGAAGCAGCAGTGGCAAAACGCCCACGCCACTTTCTATGGAGGCTACGATATGTCTGGAACTATGGGTATGCTTATATCATATTCATCTGCAATATCAAACTAAAATCTAGGCAAATTCTTTATAAAGATTTCAAAATCATGTATGTGTTTATATGTCCAGGAGGTGCGTGTGGGTACGGCAATTTGCCGGCCCAAGGGTACGGCATATACACGGCTGCGCTCAGCACGGCGCTGTTCAATGATGGGCTGAGCTGCGGAGGATGCTACGAATTGCAATGCAAGGCGGAGGAGGATCCGCAGTGGTGTCTGCCCGGAACATCAGTCACCGTCACCGCCACCAACTTCTGCCCGCCCAACTTTGCCCAGCCCAACGACGCGGGCGGGTGGTGCAACCCTCCTCTCCCTCACTTCGATCTCTCCGTTCCCGCCTTCCAGCAGATTGCGCTGTACAAGGGCGGCGTGGTTCCGGTGCGCTACAGGAGGGCGGAATGCGTGAAGAAGGGAGGAATTCGGTTCACAATATCTGGGTCGCGGTATTACCAGATGGTGGTGGTCACCAACGTTGGAGGAGCCGGAGACGTGGTGGCCGTTTCCGTGAAGGCGAAGGACCCGCGCGCCCCTGGTAACTCCGGGTGGCAGAGTCTGAAGCGCAATTGGGGCCAAAATTGGCAGAGTAATTTGAACATGATGGGGCAGACGTTGTCTTTCAGAGTGACAACCAGCGACGGGAGGAGCGTGATTTCTCGAAGGGCGGCTCCGAGCTCGTGGCAGTTTGGTCAGACTTTCGAGGGACGACAATTCTAAACGACAACTTGGGAGGAGTTCTCCAGATTTTAGTACCATAAAAATATGTACAACTTTCACTGGCGAAGTCGATGCTGCGGAGGCGGTCTTATGTTTGGCGCCCGCTTGTCCTCGCTATATTTTCTTTCGCTTTTCTGGTTGAGAGTTATGTGCTTATTATATTAAATCTTGTGACATATTTATGTTTACTATATATTGTAAAAAAATAGTTGACATTTCAATAAAAAAACTGGTTGTTGAAAGGAACTTATATTTAACACTTAAATGTTATATGAGAAAGAAAATAAATTCTTTTATTAATGGATATGGCTAAGTTCTCTACAAAATGTACTATTGACCAAATTTCAAAAATCAGAAAACTCAATAGATTTTCTCGAAATTCTCAGCATGTGTTCTTCATGATCTGTATATTTTGTGGTAAAAAATCACAAAAAATTTGCAAAAAAATCAGTGTTTTCCCGAATTTGGAAAAAAAAGTTTGACCTTTTTTTGGTCAATAGTACATTTTTTTAGGGAGCTTAGCCCGGTCTTTATTAATAAGGAAGTAAATATATTTTTGGTTTCAAATAAAATGTTATAACTATGTATTTTGAAAAGTAAAATATTCATTTAATAAAATAACATATTTTTTTAAACAAGTATTATTTTTTATTAAATCAATAGGGAGGGGGTTCTGATCTCTTATAGCAAGAACAACACAGCAACAAGAACATAACTCAAACTTCAAGCTATTACAACATGAAGGACCAAAACCTCAGCACTTATGATTTCTAAATTTAATAAAAAACTTGTAGAAAGAACAACTATATCCTAGATATTCAGTACTACTACCATTATTCTTCTAACCATTAACATAGCAATAATTAATCAAAACAATAGTCTTATTGGCAAGGATGTTTAAGGGAATATCAACAATAAATAGATAGTCTCTATTAGACTTATAGACTATTAAACGCTTAATCACAAAAACTAAATTATAAGTACACCAAAAGATAATAAAATCTAAAAAACTAGCATCATTGAAACCTCTGCAAAAGAAAATATTCATAGAAAGGAAGAGGAGACAAACTCAAACATTAGCTTCTTGGATAAATTTTAAACAAGTATTGTTATCATAGTGAAAAAATATTATTTCCATATGTACAACTATTGTGCATATAAATTAGAGTATTTCAAATTAATGATTTGTCCTATTAGAAATTTAAAAGTTAATAACAATAAATACCTTCCATTTTTCTATAAAATGTGATGAACTGATAAAACATTTTAGTGTTCAACTATCGGTCTATTTGTGTTAGATATAATCTATATTTTTTTATAATACCAAGGTAAAAGTACAATACTGTGTCGTTGTTTAGGCTAACTCAGGTGCTTTGACCAAACCAATTTCAGTCGAACTAATTTTGGCCGAAAAGGGTATGGTTGGACTTGTGACGTTGACTGCACGCCATGCGATGCCAATGTGGCAGACCTGATTTGACCGAAATGAGAGTATTTTATTGAACCGGGTTCGGCTAGAGCCCCCTCAATCTATATAAACCAAAAAGAACTCCTAAAAAGCTTATTTCTATTGTAGCGCTTCCAAGAATTGCAAAGGGGTTGAGGGATATTCATCTAGTTCGGCTAGACCACCTAGGTTTTTTTGGTTTTTTTTAATTCCATTTAACAATTATAATATTTTTTAAATATTTGTGAATGCATTAAAATGTTTTAAAAAAATATATTTAAATGTATAAATATATTTTTTAATGTTCTTTTAAGTAATTTTCAATAAAATATAACTCCTTAAGCTAGAAAACATAACAAAAAAAGGTTACAAATCATTAGAAATAATGTTAGAAAACCTTAGAAAAAATGTTAAATTTTTTTAACAAATAATTTTATAAAATTATTTGAAAAACATTACAAAACATTATACAAAATGTTTGAAAACATTGGAAATAATGTTAGAAAATATTTGAAAAAATGTTTCAAAATATTAAAAAAAATGTTAGGACCCCTTAAGCCCTAACATGACCCTTTAAGCCCTAACATGACTAATAAGACCTAATAGGACCTTTTAAGACCTAATAGGAACTCTTAAGACCTAACATGACTAATAAGACCTAATAGGACCCTTTAAGACCTAACATGACCTAATAGTGAAGAATTGATGAAATATTTTAGTGTTCAACTATTGGTCTATTTGCGTTGGATATAATCTATATTTTTTTATAATACAAATTAGTTTTTATAACAAAAAATAGTTGGTTCATTCAACCATTGACCCATTTGTGTTAGATATAAAAGTTAGAGATAACATAGATTTTTAGTTATTACTAAGTATTTGGTCTATTCAGATTGCGAATAAGATATATTTTATATAATTTCAAATTATATTATATTCACAATAAATAATGGTTTTTTGTTCAATTACTAGTTACTTTTATATTAAATTTTGGTTGAATCTTTAAAAAGTTAATTTTAGGACACTTTGCAAAGGTGTAGCTTCAAGTTGTGTTTTACTATTCATCAAGTTGTCTCTTTATCCTTGTAAATTTGTATCTTTGAGTTGTGTTATTAAGGTCTCATTCCCAAAAATCTTAAACTACAGAGTCTTGAATTATTTGAAAATGATCCCTAAGAGCTATGATCAAGATCTATTATTGTTTGATGACACGAAATGGTATAATTATCGATCACATAGTTTAAAGCTTGTTGGGGAATAATCTATATTGAGGTCAAAAAAATATTGAACTTGTTTCCAATAAAAATCTTTGCAATACATGGATTCTTAAAAAAATATTAGCGTAACAAAGAAAATTTAGAGGAAAAGAAGAAACTTAACCCAAAAACACTTCTCATGAAAAGTGGCATGTCAAAGTGAGAAGCTAACTTGAGATGATGGAAATTCTTCTATCCTTTGATACTACCAACTTATAAACATGAACTTGTTATACTTTATTCATTTGATGTTTAAAGTGGTCTATAATGGTCTCAACCTCAACCTAGGCTAAGTTCACTTTATTTGGTATATAGGTAGTGATATGATAATTTATCTTTTTCTACTTGATCAATTCTTCTTGGCTTGTCTATAAATAAAAACCAAACACAAGTTGATCTAATGCTTTAACAAATGTGACATGTAAACCTCTTGAGATCCATGGTGTTTGGTGTCTCCAAAGTGGACTGATTCTTTTATATAGATCAAATTATTTTTCCAATCTTACAATTGTTAGGAACAAATTAAATAATCTTCTACCAATTCCAGTTGACTTTGAAGTCTAATTGCAGCCTTAAAAAATATAAGTCCACCATCAACTTCACATTCAAGCCCTCCAATATCTATGCAATATTTTATGAAATACTTAGAAAATACAAGCTTAGTGGCTCTTTGAGCATTGTGCCTCAAGAAGCTTGCTTGCAACCAATTCCTAAACAAAAAAAGTAGATCCTTCTTTAAACAAAATATCAAATCTAGAGAGAATTATTTTGTGCATCACATCATTTATTATCTACATATTTATACTTTATAGTATTAAAAGGAGTTACACTAGTGTGAATGAAATCACGATTGAGAATGCCTTGCATAGTGCAAGTTACATAGAAAGAAAACAAATACATGAATATATTCCTCATCTCACTTGGATCCAACACAACAATTAAATTTCACAAAGTAGAAATAAAAAGGGCACTGACATTTTTGGGGACAACATTCCATAACACATTTAACACAAATGAGCTAAAGACCTCTTCCCTAATCTCCATTTGTTTCCATCACTCAACCTCTAGTAATGTATATATTTTTCAAATATATATCACACTGATAATACACTTAAGTAAATCAAAATGATTGGTTCGGACTTTGGTTTACTTTTGTTCTATAAACTTCATCTACACAGTGTTGCCATCTATAGAATCAGTCATGTCTTAAAGCACCTACTTCAAATTTTCCTCTAACTTTAAATGTCTCTTTATTAGTTAGAATATTGGTGGCAAGGATTACAACTAGAATTCTTTAAATGAATGTAGAATAAATCTCTACTCTCACATTGTGCCTATCAAAATTTCCCTTCAAATGCTTGTAGATTGGTGATATAAGATAACAATAGATTTTTTTTACCTTACACTCTCCCATCCATGCGCTCACATATACAATCATTACACAAGAAAACACATTAGTGTTTATATAATTTATACACCACATTTAACACTCAAGAAATAAATTCCTTTTCTTTTCTATAGACAAATGTCCAAGCATAGTCATATTAATGGGAGAATAGGGTAAGGAAACCACACCATTTGTGTATTATGCTGACAATGAATCAAACCATAAAGGGTGATGGAAGACAAACATGAAAGATGTAACTATACTCAATACTTTATCTTCTCATGACTTTACAAGCACATGAACAACTTCAAGCATTTATTGGTAGATTAATAGAAAAACCTTTTAGTTGAGGAAATCAGGCATAAATAATGAAATCATGAATTGGACATTTCCCCACACTTCCTCTACAAACTTCAATAGGGGAAAAAATTAGTCACCTTCCTATACTTTAGAGAAGTCTATCAGATCACTTAGGAAATTGCCTCCATATTCCTTAATATTTTTTAAATGACATATATCATAAAGTGATTCTTTGATACCCTATGAAAAAGAAAAATGGTTTATTGATCTATTCAATTATTTTGAAGTACATGTATATAAGGAGAAAAGTGTGTAGTTAACGGTCTTACAATTACAATATTCAAGTGCATGATAATTAATAGTACAATAGTTTAGACAATGTAATATAACTATTTATAGTTACACCAATGCTTTTTATAAAAGTAATTTATTGTAATGATTTTGTATTATTTTTCCTTTAAAAATATAGCATTTTTTTCTTGTTATCTTTCTTTGTGGAAGGTTTTTTTGTTTTGGTGTTTGATCTTGTAGATTTCAAGTACAAAAATCCCATAAATATATAATGAGCCAAGTATATATAAAATTAATATAGAGAATACCTTGAAATATATGAAGAGTAGAGAGGATACAATTTGTTACAAATATTTCTTATTATTCTTTAAAATTTTATTTAGAATCCTATTCAATATTTTCTATTCATCTACTATGTCAAATGTTAGATGTCTCTAACAATAACAAATTTATAATTTAATTTATGAACATCAGGTAGCTGGAAATCGAGGGGGATTCCAAAGTGGTTGTTGAGGCTGTCAAAAGTGGTGCTAGTGTGGGATGGCGGGCTAGACCTATTATTATGGAGATCAATGAGCTACTCAATAGCTTCCAGCGCATGACTATGGGTCACATGTACAGAGAGAGGAATTTAGTTGCTGACTCAATGGCAGCAATAGGCCTAAAACAAATCAAACTCAATAGTTGGAGGGTGGTTAGTGATTTACGTCTGGTGACTCAGCAACTCATTGGGGGAGAAATGAATATTACTGTTTAAATGTGCCAAGTTGTCATATTCATTACAAATCCTTACTAGATCATGTGCTAGCGTGGTTGAGTGATTTTTATGATTATGGAAAGGAGTACCCAAGTTCCCATAAAAAATCATCATTACCTTTTAAACGTGTGGAGTAAGAGCTATCTGAATCAGAGGGCTTACTTGGCTAATAAGGACAACAAGTGTGTCCCTAGTATTATTGCTATTAATGGCACCTGGAGATCCGTTAGATTTGGTTGTACAGAGCTCATTTTCCAAAAAATTTCTCAAATCTAGCATTTTAAGTATAATCTTTCCTCGGAAAGGCTTTGCAAAAACAAGGGGTTTTTTAAGGTCTGCAAAAACAATAAGCTCTTAGATTTCTAGGATATTCTAGTGCAGGAGGGGCAGAGCTTTGAAATGGGAGGCAACACTCTCCGTATTGAGCCTAATAAAATCAATGAGGCTTTCACCTCTAATGCGTTAGTGACTCATTACTACAAAAAAAGTGAAATATGGGGTTTTATGGAGAGAATGAAAGGTGGGCATGACGAACGAATCTCCAAACAATTCATCTCATCCTGGAACAATAGTAGTGTCTTGGTTAGGGGCATCCACTTCCAGCTAAATGAAGAGGTCATAGCTAAGGTGACTGGGCTCTCTATGGTGGGGAGGAAATAAAAAAGAATCAGTCAGACTCTCGACCCTACCAGCCTCAACCAATTTTTCAAGAACGGTGAGCAGCCGGTGAAAAAATAAGGGGGCTTCAACAGGGAGGAGCTGCCAGACTTCTAGCCAAAAATTTGCCTCATTGTGATGAAATATTTCACACTGGAAGGTAAGTTCACTGTGTTTTACTACTACCACTTACCATTCCTAAATCATATTAGAAACAAGGATTTAATTTCCATACCTTTCTATCTTTTGCACTCCATAGAGAGTAATATCCTTGATATTAAGGACAACCCTGATAAGTCAATACCTATCCTCCATCAAGGCCTCCTCTACATTTACCATTTTCACAAAGCTATCTACCCAATGCCCCAACCCCCCTCGATTATCCAAGAGATGACCCAAGAGGAATCCTTGGCCAAAACTGAAAATCCCACCCATTCCTCCTCCCAGTCCATCTGTGTCATCCAGGAGCCTGAGCTAGGTGTTAAATAGGGTAGAACCTACAAAAGATGTGTTAAAAACACTTTCAACAAGAAGGAGGATCGGGAGGAGTCTTATTTCTTTGAGTCTGTGGAGAACAAAGATAGGAAGGAGGCTGACAGTACTCCTGAGACTAAATGTAGGCCCAAAAAATGGTGAATGATGGAGAACCAGGTTAATCTAGAGGTGGACTTAAGTGGCTTGGGTTGCCAGAGTTCAAACATAATTTCTAAGGAATAGTGTAAAACCAAGTTGTTGGAAATGGCCTCTAAAGAGCAATCCCTATTTGAAAAAGACTCCCACACCACTGAGTCCATGAAAGGTTCCTTAGATGATCATATGAGTCCCCCTAGGACTGGTAACACTCCTCTGCCCAACCTCCAGCAAACCATGGAAACCCCTAATAACCCTACCCCACCCTTGAGTCCTTCTCATGATCCCTAGGATAAGCCCCCCACCTATGATTACAATACTAAGGCCCTAGAGAACAAAAACAAATTCAAAGGCACCCTCAAAAGGAGGTTCTCAAATTTGGACAAAGATATTGTGGAGATCAAGAAGAATATGCAGGATCTGATGAACGAATGCATGATGACCAAAAAATCTTCCCTGAAGGTCATGCACACTTCGGCTACGACCCTCTGTCATGTGCAGGAAAAGCTGGCGGGTGGCAGACTGGAAGCGGACGAGGACAACAAGGATCTTTTCTTGTTTTTGCAAGAAGAGTGGGCTAGGACCTTGCTATCTAAGCAGTTGGGTGGGAAGAACTAATTTCTGGTGTCCATGTGTAGGTTAATTTTGACTGGGCTTGGCCCTAGTATCCCCTGTTTTGTGGTTGGGGTTAATGTTAGTTTTTATATCTTTTTGTTCAGCCCTGCGTGGCTTATGACTGATACTTTATATGTTATTGTTCATTTTAAGTACTCTAGTATAATCCTTTTGATTAGTACTGTGGTTTATGTTTTTGATAGGGGCAGAGTTAGACTTGGTTATTATGTTGTTAAACTATTCTATCTACTTTGACTAGTTCCATTAATGTGCTATTAATGTGCTACTAGTCATTTGTTCCTTGGGCCAACACCCTCTTGTTGCTTTATCTATCAAAAACAAATTTATAATTTATAAAAGAAAAAAATAAATGAATTTTGAGTAGATGAAATAAAAACTACACAAAATGATTATAAAAGGAGGAAGAAAAAAATTTAACGCAAAAAAAGGGCTCACATTTGAAATTATGTAAGAAAAAATTGTAAGGAGAATAATAACATGAAATGCATTAATTTTTAAATTTTATTTTGGGGGAAAAAAAAAGCTAAAAAATTAATCGATAGTTTCAAAGAAATCTTGGTTTATACATTTATGATAAAATTACCTCTAAATTGGTCATTGCTATATTATCTCCAATTTCTTACAAAGCTTGAATAATGTTTCACTATTCCTTCAAATTCAATGTGGTGTAATTTTAATCCAAATACATGTACACTCTATGTTTTTCTATTTGGATAATGTCTTACAACCTTTCAAATAAATTTTGAATAGAGGATATATGTCTAAGCTCAGAAATAGTTAGGGACATAATCTACTTAGACAACGATTACTAAAAGGAAAATCTTACACTTACAAAATAATTTATATTTCCTCAATTTATAAATCTCCAAAGAAATAAAGCATATTTATAACCACAAGAAATTGGGTTCAATTATTAGAAGTTAGAGAGCCAAAATTTTTAGATACCTTTGTTTTAAAAGCTAAAAATCCCTAGAGTCAAATTGCTCAAGAAAACCAAATATGATGAGGTTGATCTCTATAAAAATTCATAGTCTCCACAAAAGTGGAAGGAAAAAATGAGGTCGAATTAGTGTTTTTCCGCTAAAATCTAGCCCATCAAACCTAATTCCTTGTAGCTATAATGTAAAATATATCATGTCATTACAAGAGGTTGTGAAGGAAGAAGGAGAAGTCAAATATGAGGACTTCAATGCACAATTGAAGTTGGAGTAAATAAAAAATTGTCTAGTTAATTAAAATTAATTATGTCCCCTTTTATTTGATTATACTTAATCTAAACATAGGAGTGTTTTTCTACACTTAGATCATGTTGTCTCATGTCATAGGAAGGAGAAACTTATTTTGATCTAACTTAATCCTCACCAAGAGTTTCAACTACGACTTTCTTATGTATTTCTATAAGCCTTTATTTGTTAATGTAAACATCCAAGAAACTTGATGCAATCAATTTAAACATAGGTCTTTATAAACAATTGTTTTGAGTTGACTTGGCATGTGGATTGTTAAGAGTCTATACAAATAAACTTTGGAATTGTTTTGAGTTGACTTGGCATGTGGATTGTTAAGAGTCTATACAAATAAACTTTGGAATTGTTTTGAGTTGACTTGGCATATGGATTGTTAAGAGTTTATACAAATAAACTTCATGTACTGCACAAATGTAATAAAAAATCGACTAAAATTTCCTTTAATAACCTTTCAAACATATTCGGACAATAGACAAAATATTCAGTATACCCATTGCACACCAAGATGTGATTACTAATCATTATTACTCCGAAACTAAATACCCTCATCTATTACTTGATTCTTCACAACTAGTTCATTTTCAATTTCTGGATTACCTCCTATTCAAATATTATCTATGCATACATTTATATATCATGATTTAATTTGCTTAGAGATATTGATAAACTTGTTTGTTGTTATACGAAAGGTGGAATAGTCAGAGGATTTGTCTTTTTATCGATTTAAAATAACTGGCGGAGATACGGTGCAAAGATTCAGTTCGACATTGTCTAAATCAGAAGAGCATATCACCAGACTGGTAAACATTCCAACAGAAACATCACGAGGACCGTTTACAGCGGATCTAAAACATTCCCTCCATCACTAACAGCTTGTTTTTATTGTTTTTTTGTTAGAGGTTATTGTTAGGGTGCAGCCAATTAGAATGACGTACGAGAACTGGCTAGCTCAATGTGTCACACTATATAAGAACCTACTTTCATCTATTACATGCACAAACAGCTACTATCGAGAGACTGAGTATCAAGAACAAAAACTGAGGAAGCACGGACTTCATAGGAGGAGAGAAAAGGAGAATGACATCTGTAATGGCACGTACAGTCACTTTGGCGGCATTGGCATTCACATTTTGGTGTATGGTTTTCACAGCCTGCGCACGCGACCACCACGTTCATTTCCACGCGAAGCAGCAGTGGCAAAACGCCCACGCGACTTTCTATGGAGGCTACGATATGTCGGGAACTATGGGTATATTTATATTATCTACAAAATCAAACAAAATTGTTCGCAAATTCTTTTAAAAGATTTCAAAATGATATTTGTGTTTATATGTCCAGGAGGTGCTTGTGGGTACGGCAACTTGCCGGCGCAAGGGTACGGTATATATACGGCTGCTCTGAGCACGGCGTTGTTCAATGATGGGCTGAGCTGCGGAGGATGCTACGAATTGCAATGCAAGGCGGAGGAGGATCCGCAGTGGTGTCTGCCTGGAACATCAGTCACTGTCACCGCCACCAACTTCTGCCCGCCCAACTTTGCCCAACCCAACGACGCGGGCGGGTGGTGCAACCCTTCTCTCCCTCACTTCGATCTCTCTGTTCCCGCCTTCCAGCAGATTGCGCTGTACAAGGGCGGCGTGGTTCCGGTGCGGTACAGGCGGGTGGAATGCGTGAAGAAGGGAGGAATTCGGTTCACAATATCTGGGTCGAGGTATTTCCAGATGGTGTTGGTCACGAATGTTGGAGGAGGCGGAGACGTGGTGGCCGTTTCCGTGAAGGCGAAGGACCCGCGCGCCCCTGGTAACTCCGGGTGGCAGAGTCTGAAGCGCAATTGGGGCCAGAATTGGCAGAGTAATTTGAACATGATGGGGCAGACGTTGTCTTTCAGAGTGACAACCAGCGACGGGAGGAGCGTAATTTCTCGAAGGGCGGCTCCCAATTCGTGGCAATTCGGTCAGACTTTCGAGGGACGACAATTTTAACGACAACCTGGGAGGAGTTCTCCAGATTTTAGTACCATAAATTTATGTACTTCTTTCACTGTTTACTGTGGATATTACGAGGCGAAGTCGATGCTGCGGAGGTGCTCTTATGTTTGGCGCCCGCTCGTCGTCCTATCTTTTCTTTCGCCTCTCTTTCTTAAGAGTTGCAGATTTGTAGGGCTTGTATACATATATTCACATATTTATATAATATATTGTAAACAAAATAATTTATATTTGAATTAATAAAAATAAATGGTAGTTGAAATAGACTTATATTTAAAGACATGAGAATCTATAAATGTTATAAAAAAGTATAAATATATTTATCTATAAGTAATAAATAATTTCTTGGTTCACAGTGTTGCACTCCTATTTATAAGGATTTCACATGAAATTGATCTTTAGTCCTCTCCTTAAATGATGCTCTCAGTTATGGCACTATCTCAAATATGTCCACACATTTTCTTGCACTACATTGAGGCCTATAGCTAGCCCACACTAACTATTGGGTGTTCAAACAAGGGACAATATTGATATGAATTGACCCTAAAAACTCATGCCATCCTTGTGTGCTAAATAAATGAACTCATACAAGTATGAAATCAAACATATCATTATTATATCAAATCAAATCTAACATCTAGTATTCTACTTAATCATAAGTCAATGTGTATATACAATATTATCAACTGGAATGTCATCTCACCAATGGGGATCAACTAGAGTATTTGGAGTATTTGCAATTATATTCATCATTATGGCTTGGGGAATAGTAGTGACACCTACACTTACCTCTCCATGCTTGTAGTGACTTGGTGCTCTAGTTGAAAAGGGTAGTGGCCATAGTACACATGCACAATATTTAGATCTCTCCATTGGTGTATCATCATCCCAATCCTCTTGCTCTTTTCACTCTTCTCTAGATACTCTACAATTAATTACTGCACCTTGTTATTCTCATCTCTATCCTCATCCTCGCATTATTCATCTCACTAATGTGCCCATGGCCTAATATCACAGTGGGGTGATCTTTAAGAAACACGAGCTTAACACATGAGTAGTGCTCCACCATCTAGTATAGCCTTGAGTCCTGTTACCCTAATTTCCATGTACATGCAAATTTGGCTAAAACCTATTCCAAAGTCTCTGTTTTCACCTTGCCAGGCATCCTTGAAATTTTCATGTTTTTTTGCCATGTCTTCTGGTCTCTGGAATTCGTTTCACTCCCTGGTCTGCAGTCTAAAAAAAATTCATAAAAGTAGCCATTATGTCAAATAAACCCTGCAAACCCTAGCCTTCATTCTATTTGGTCATTACCTTTATCGGCAACTTAAAAGTCCCAATATCCATGTGCTTTTTATTTCCCTTCAGTCGCCAGTTCTCTTATTTTTCCCAGCGGTTGTCTTTCCTTTCAACGAACTGGCGATTGCAGCAATCCTCTTAGTTGCAAAATATTTGGTGGTCAAGTCTAAACGGTCTGTGACCTAGTGAAATGGTTAACTTCCTTCAGTCGGGCATTCGCTTATTGTAACCTCGAGTTTATGCTTGATTCAGTGAATTAGCAAAATCCCTTTGTTCGCGTATTCGTTTGACTTAACCATAGTTCATCAAAGCATTAAGCGAACATGAAAAGCCTTGTTCGCTGAATCGCCAGGTCAAAGCGGGGTTATTTCTGCAGGCAGTGGTGAAGATTATAATCCGACGGTTGTTTGATAATCTCATGGAATCTTTTAAGGTCATGAGGTGATGAGACTAGCCGTGGATTTGGTATCAGGGAGATTTGTCAAAATGGGGTCCTAGTCAAGTAGATCCGATGGCTCTCATAAGTTCGCAAGGAATTTGTCAGAGCTGTAAGATCATGCAACGATTGTTGATCTTGCTTTATCTTCGGGCTCTGTCAGGTGGGTCCTCGGTGTGCTGATGTGCTTGAATATAATTGGTTGCCAGGTACTAACAAAGATTTCCAGGTGGGTCTATTTTTCAGAAGGGGTTTTGGCTTAAAGAGATCAGCGGTTGGCACATGATCTGAAAGAATATTTGGGGGCCATGAGATCATGCGCCCGCCATTAGATTAGAATCTTATCTTTAGTGGGACCGATGTCAGGGGTTACCGAGGTGGTTGCTGATGGAGTAGTCAAGGACAAATAGAAAGGTGACATGTGGCAGCTTGGGCCTAGGGTTAGTAAAGCATCCTGCGAATCAGTGACCAAAAGGTTTTCTCATGTTCGCTTAATGTAACCAGGGTTATTAGAAAGACCCAGTGATTCAGCGAAAAGCCTTGTTCGCTAAATTGCTTAACCAGACCAGGGTTACGAAAAGGATTCCATGAATTAGAAAGAAGTCTTCAATCACATGGTCGCCGAATGACTTAAAAGAGAAGAGCTTGAGGTGGGTCCGAAAATGACAAAGGTGCTGACATGCTCAATTCCTATTGGCCGCTGACTTCCACGATGTTTTTGACTTGTTAGGGGGATTTTGAGCTATTTTCTCAGTGCATCGCAGCCATTCATTTACTGGGGAGATTTCGCATCGACGGTTAGGGGTGGTTGGAAAGATGATAATAGACAATCTGATTGTTGGTGCCATGGATTTCATAGAGTATCGTGTCCTGTTGAAGCTTTAATGAGCTTGGCGCCACCTTTGTAGAGTTAATCTTTTTAAACCCAAATATCTATAAGATCAGATTGGATGCATTCATGGTGAGACTTTATGCAGGAAAGTAGATGAATCCAGGTTGCTTGTCTATAGGTAATTATAGTACAGAGATGGGCACATAAACAAATATCTGATCGAACATGATGTTGCAAAAATACTTTTATGATCAAACTTGTTTGAGTTAGGGTTAGCTATTATTTTAATGAAAATCTCTTGTAACCCTAGTTAGGTTTTGACTCCTGCCTGCATGCAGTTGAGTATGTATATAAAGGTTTTTGGAGCTTTTGAGCTCAGAGTTCGCAATTTGTAAAGAAGAAAGTCTCTTTCTTGGAAAGCTATCCGTAACATTTCTTCCTGCCCTCTGGTTTTTCACATTCTGTAATCTCCCATTGATTATTCAGACATTGCAGAGGTATTTTGTGACAATCCTTCATGTCCCTATGCTTCCTTGTTTGGATCATCTCTTATTGGATTAAAGTATATGATGTTTTCAGTGATATCTTAGGGTTCCTGATCCCTCTTACTTTCTGTAATTGTGTGTGTTATTGTGTTTGATCTGATTTAGATGTTTTTCTGGGCATACTTTAGCCCCCTAATCATCTTGTCTCATTCCTACACCGAGTTGTAGAAGTGAATGTCTACTTGCAGGTCATAGATTTTGTCTTATGTTCAGACCCTCCTATGAAACACTTATGCAAGCCTATTCAATAAGTTGTGACCTACTAGACCTAAGCCTTTCATTGGTTCCATTCTTCCATACTGAGATCCAAACCCTAATTTTGGTGCATCACCTAGTAGGTAGTTTGCTTTCAGTCATTTCCCTTTCAAGTATTCCTTCTATCCCTTACTCTCAAAAGATTTACTTTTCATGTCTAGAAGCAAATTAAGGTGATTATCCAAGAGGAACTAGCCTAGAACCTAGAGGTCTCATCTCAGTTAGAATAGGTCCCATAACTTGGAGATGATTCCCATGTTATAATAGGTTATCAAGACTACGAGAGCTTGAGACAAAGGTGCAAACTTAGTTTATAACAAGTCCAACCAAAATCCTCATATATAAATGCAAGAGGTATGACTTGCTCCATATTATTTGGAGGCCTCAAACATAGAAGCATCATCAACCACCTCCATATTAAGGTATTCAAGTAGTTTATTCTTCTAGTAGGAAGGATAATCATAGACCATTAAGTATGAGTAATCTTAAGCTAGATGACCTATAAAAAAGTATTAACTAACCCAAAAAGGAATTCTTTAATAATCCAAATCGTAAGTACATGATTGATACACAATTTATTAAAAGACCTCCACAAGGAGAGGCCATAGGAAAATCTAGTTCTAGGAGTGGCTTAATGTTGCATAATAAATATCCCTAATTCAAATTAACCAGCAATGCTAATATAGCAAGAATTGAACACAAAATAAAGAGGAAAGTTTTGGATATCAATTTAAATTAGTTGTCAACCAAATAAATTAACTAGAGTGTTAGTTCATATTTTTAGTACTTAACTCTTCCAATATACTAGGCCTAATAAGTAATAATCTAAATCGATAGTTGAGTCAAGTGTGATAATCTTTCTACACCAACTCTTTGCTTATTTTAGAAGGTGGAACTACCTTCTTATGATTAAAAATAATAAAACTAAAACTCTCTTATGATTTTAACTAGAAATAAAGTAAGGTAAGGAAATTTTAACCATAAATTTTTATATGATAAACTTCTTAGATATCAAGATAAACCATTAGAACACAAAGTTTCTTTAGAAATATGACTTCAGAACTATAAACATATATTAATATGTGGTCTAATCTTCACGCAAAGTTGAACATCAAATAACAACTCATAATTTTACATTCACAAATCACTTCATTTCACATATAATCGATGACATCCTACAACAACATATTCAACATAGGATGAATGAAGACCCATAAATAACAACACACAATTTACAATTTCCAGGCTTACTTTCATATGGTATTCTACTAAATCATGCAAAAGTATTTTCTATTTTCTCTATTTGTATTGTCTAACCTTAACACCACAAATATCTATCAATCAGTAAGCATCTAGTATGTAATTGACTTTGATAATCGACGATTTCATTATGGATACAGATCTTGTCATGGTATGTTCAGATCCAAATGAATTTATGAGCATTAAATATTTTTTGGGGGTTGACTAGTTAACGTGTTCTAATGGGTTTCTATATGTTATCTTTGGTGCTAACTTTGGAGGATATTGTGTTGTGTGCTCTTTTCTCAACTTATTTGTTAGGGGCATGTTATGATGTTTTTGGGTCCTGTTTATCTCCCAGAGTGGACCAAATTTAGTATAATTGTTCATGGTGGATGAGTTTGTGTAAATAATTTGATTACTACCTTGGAAGACCTAGTTATTTTTTGGATGATCAAGATGGTATATATTGGCATGTAGATGTTTGAGTTGAGTATGGATTAACATGGATTGAGTATGGATTGAATGTGAAGTTGACGTAATGCAAATTTAGAAGAGGAGATGTTCGAGTATCTAAGATTGATAGATTTTTTCATAATGATTTATTAGGAGATATTAGATCTTTTGAATTCACTAATTCCACTTGTTCCTTCTAGGAGAAAGTGAGTTCATTTTTCATCTTTTACAAACTTGTATCTCCCTGTGGGATCGTGCATCTCAAAATTTTCAAGTCTTTTGTATCTTTCCCTAAGGTTATGCACCTTAGCCTATAAGTCTTTTTTTAGGAGTAGTGAACTCCTCGGCATATGGCCTAAATGTTTGTAATATGTTATGGGTGAAAGCACAAACCTGTGTCGCAGTAGAGGACAAATTAGGGGGTTTCGGCTAGAATGGTTTTGACCAAACAAGGTTCGGCCGAAAGAGGTTCAGCCAAACCTATGTGGCAGCCATGAGGCACCAAGTGGCACCTATGTGGCAAGTATGGTTCAGCCAAACCACGTTTGGCCGAACCCATTTCGGCATCTCCCTATGGGATCGTGCATCTCAAAATTTTCAAGTCTTTTGTATCTTTCCCTAAGATTATGCACCTTAGCCTATAAGTCTTTTTTTAGGAGTAGTGAACTCCTCAGCATATGGCCTAAATATTTGTAATATGTTATGGGTGAAAGCACAAACCTGTGTCGTAGTAGAGGACAAATTAGGGGGTTTCGGTTGGAATGGTTTCGGCCGAACAAGGTTTAGCTGAAAGAGGTTCGATCGAACCTATGTGGCAGCCATGAGGTGCCAAGTGGCACCTATGTGGCAAGTATGGTTTGGCCGAACCACGTTCGGCCGAAACGGGTTCAGCCGAACCCCTGGAAAATTATAAATAGGCAAAAATTACCCTCCGGAGCTCATTTGTTCACTAGCGACTTCCAGATTTTGAGGAGTGCTTAAGAGGGTTTCGGCCGAACCAGGTATGTTTTTTTTTTTATAAAGTTTTATGTTTTTAAATGTTTTTAAATAGTTTTATTATGTTTTATTGTTTTTTAATTTGTTTTTTTAATTTAAATAAAATAGTTAATTTTTTAAAATGCGTTAAAATAGTTAATTTGTTTTTCTAATTTAAATAAAATAGTTAATTTGTTTTTCTAATTTAAATAAAATAGTTAATTTGTTTTTTTTAATTTAAATAAAATAGTTAATTTTTTTTTAATTTAAATAAAATAGTTCGTTTGTTTTTTTAATTTAAATGAAATAGTTAATTTAGTTTAAATTTAATATTTTAAATTTAACATATTTAAGCATAGTGAAACATAGTTAACATAGTTAAACATAGTTAAACATGTAGTTAACATAGTTAACCATAGTTAAACTTAATAACATAGTTAATCTTAAGAACATAGTTAACATAGTGAACATAGTTAACCATAGTTAATCTTAAGAACATAGTTAACCATAGTTAAACTTAATAACATATTTAACCATAGTTAATCTTAAGAACATAGTTAACATAATGAACATAGTTAATCATAATTAAACTTAAGAACATAGTTAACTATAATCCTAACTTTAATCCTAGAACCCTAACATATTATAGATAATCCTAACACAAATTGTAACCCTAAACCTTGATCATACTCGTAATTGTAACCATTAACCTTTAACTCTAACCCTAACAATTTAATCCTAACTATAACCCTAAATATTAATTGTAACAATAACCAAAACCCTAACCCTAACTATAATCCAAAGTCTAACCGCAATTCTAAGTGTAACCATAATTCTAACCCTAACCCTAAACAAATTTCTAACCCTAACCATAAACCTAACCCTAACATTAAACCTTAACACTTAATCCTAAATGTAACTATAACTATAACCAAAAGCCTAAACCCCAACCCTAACCATAGTCATATACTCATTAAATGCTAAACCCTAACCATAAATGCTAAAATATAATTAGAAATGGTAAACCATAATTATAAACCTAAACCAAATCCTAACTATAAAATTTTAATCTTAACATTGATCCTAAGCTTGATCCTAACACTAACCACAATCAAAATCCTAACCCTGACCATACTACTAACCACATGATGTATTTACCCTAAGCTTGATGATATCCTAATCCTACGCCCCAATCAGTGAACATGTAATTAGTGAACATAATTAGAGAACTAATTACTAATCTAACAAAATTTTACTAATCTAATTAGTGAACATTATTAGTGAACATAATTAGATAATTAGATTTAACTTAACCCAACTATAATTATGTATAATTATATTCAACATCAAGAACCTAACCTCAACCTTAAAAAACCATAAATTTGTAAACTAAAACCCAATGTAGATACTCATGCAAATTAATCATAGTTATAACCCTAACCTTAATTAGTCAACATAATTAGTGAGTTCATAATTACTAATCTAACAATTTTACTAATCTAATTCTAAGTGAACATAATTAGTGAACATGTAATTAGATAGCATAATTAGATAACTAATTACTAATCTAACAATTACTAATCTAATTCTAAGTGAACATAATTAGTGAACATGTAATTAGATAGCATAATTAGATAACTAATTACTAATCTAACAATTACTAATCTAATTAGTGAACATAATTAGATAATTCTAGATAACTCAACTAGAATATAATTAGTGAACATAATTAGATAACTAGAATAATTAGTGAACATAACTAGATAATTAGATAACTTAACCCAACTATACATAATTATATTCAACATCAAGAACCTAACCTCAACCTTAAAAAACCATAAATTTGTAGACTAAAACCCAATGTAAATACTCATGCAAATTAATCATAGTTATAACCCTAACCTGAATTAGTCAACATAATTAGTGAGTTCATAATTACTAATCTAACAATTTTAATAATCTAATTCTAAGTGAACATAATTAGTGAACATGTAATTAGATAGCATAATTAGATAACTAATTACTAATCTAATTAGTGAACATAATTAGATAATTCTAGATAACTTAACTAGAATATAATTAGTGAACATAATTAGATAACTAGAATAATTAGTGAACATAACTAGATAATTAGATAACTTAACCCAACTATACATAATTATATTCAACATCAAGAACCTAACCTCAACCTTAAAAAACCATAAATTTGTAAACTAAAACCCAATATAAATACTCACATGCAAATTAATCATAGTTATAACCCTAACCTTAATTAGTGAACATAATTACTAATCTAACAATATTAGTGAACATAATTAGATAACATGTAATTAGATAACTAATTTATATGCATGTTTAAATTTATAGTTCATGTATGCACATTTAAATTTGTAGTTCATGTATGCACGTTTAAATTTGTAACATGTATGTTTCTTAAATTTGTATGTACATGCATGCAGTGATCTCTATATATATATTCAGATTGTTTATCTATTACACATGGCATCTGGTAGAGCTTCCGTAGATTCTGGTGAGGCTAGTGTTCATGGGGGGGGGGTGGTAGTGCTCATAGTCGCAGCTCTCACGCATTAGCTGATACAGATGAGGCTAGACAAAAGTTATTTGCAGATACTATTGACAGATTGCGATGAGCACTACAGATTTTGGAGGAGACGTTAGTTTCATCCACCACTATCCCTAATAGGAATAGGGTGAATGTTATTAGAGATGAGATGTTACGTATGATTGACACTGTTCAATCATACAACCCATATGATGAGATTAGTGCTCATGGATTCTATACTTCTTTGTCTCATAGTGTCACTAGCACTGTGAAGTATAGCACCATTGATACACTTGTTACCACCCTTATGGTGAAGGGTATGTTTCCTCATTATTTAGATAAGAGGAAGGTGAGAGGATATATGGTGATGAGATGTGAGGATGATCTTGTGGGACCCTTCATATATCCTTGATGGTTGGCCTCGCAGTACAGGTGGCCCCAGAAGGATGAGCTGCCACTATATTTCTGCAAACAATTGTATGCAAAATTTCATTTGCATTTGGATGTTGATTATATAGATATTCCCGATTATGTTGGGTAGGGGAAGGGTAGATTATATGACAGGTTTAGAGCACCTGATGCCCTTGTGCCTACTGATAAGTGGGCAAGGGTGGGTCCAAACCTTTTGGTCATACCAAAAGGTTTGGAAGTAGTAGGAGGGGTTGCAGCAGATGAGAGGTTGAGGACTGATGTGTATTCTAGCATAGCTACTATCTCCACATAGGTTTAGGAGATGTCATCTGATCATGTGGGTAGATATGTGTTACGTTCACGTTCAACCATTCCTACACCTACACAGCCTGGTGCATCATGTAGTGGTGGTGACTTATATGATATAGTTGACATACCATCTCCTCTAGAGGTTGTAGCTATATTAGATATGGACCATTTGCGACACACAAGTGCATGTTTATCTAGTGATTTACTTTCAGCATATCAGACCATACAGATGCTTAGTGGGATGTCACTCAGGGAGGTTCCTGCATTTGTCAGGAGATATAGTGCTCAGCAGACTACACCACCCACAGGTTCTCAGCAGTGTACACCACCCACAGATCCTCAACAGATTACAACACCCACAGGTCCTCTGCCTACTGCACCACCCACAGGTCCTTCACCTACTGCACCACCACCTACAACTCTTCATCAGACCACTCAGAGCACTTCATCAACGTGTCGAGGTTGTCATCTCTTTACTACATTGCTTACAGACACAGATATTGATCCTTTAGATATACCATGTGATTTGAGAGAGTTGAGTGCTATTGGTAGAGCATTAGGGGGTCTGATTGGTGTTGTTCCACCTGATGCACCTGGATATGGAGATTTACAGACTCCACATGATCCTATCCAGCATGATACACAGGTATATCGAGATGTTTGTTCAAAAAATTAATTTTTCTATGATCATAAGTATTTAAAATTTATTATATATGTACATGATACATATGTGTGACATGTATTTTTTTTATTGTACACAGACATCAGGAGGAGGTGGAGCGGCATTAGGAGGAGGTGGTGCACCGACATCAGGTCACGGATCTAGACAGGGCCCTAGTTGAGTGTCTATATTTCATGTGACATTTCATATTAGACATTTCATTTTAGATTGTTTCATATTAGATATTTCATGGTTATATATCTAGTTACATGGTACATATGGTTATATGCTTATAGAGTTACATGTGGTATATGGTTACATGGTTATATGGTTACATAACATTATTTCAGAGATTACATGTTACATGTATTTTATACATGTTAAACATATTTCATCTTTTAGACTTATTTCATCTTTTAGACTTATTTTTTGTGTACACATGTGTTAATGTATGTACATTATATATTCTACCATGTATAGTCAATGTTATTTCATCTTTTAGACTTATTTTTTGTGTACACATTATTGTAATTGGTGCACATAATTAGATAACTAATTAGATAACATAAATAGATAACTAATTACTAATCTAATTACTTTAATCTAACAAAATTACTATTCTAATTAGTGAACATAATTAGATATTTCAGAATAGATAACTAATTACTAATCTAACAATTACTAATCTAATTAGTGAACATAATTAGATAATTAGATAACTTAACTAACAATTACTAGTCTAATTAGTGAGTTCATAATTAGATAACTAATGTTATTTCATCTTTAACTAATGTAAAATTAACTAATCTAACTAACATATAATTAGTTAACTAATTTGTTATTTCATCTTTAACTAATCTAATTAGTGAACATAATTAGATAACTAACTAGATAACATAATTAGTGAACATAATTAGATAACTAATGACTAATATAATTAAGTTAATCTAACAATTACTAATCTAATTAGTTCAAACATAATTAGTGAACATAATTAGATAACATAATTAGTGAACATAATTAGATAATTAGATCTAACTTAACTAACAATTACTAATCTAATTAGTGAACATAATTAGATAACTAATGTTATTTCATCTTTTTAACTAACGTAAAATTAACTAATCTAACTAACATAATTAGATAACTAATTTGTTATTTCATCTTTAACTAATCTAATTAGTGAACATAATTAGATAACTAATGTTATTGAACATCTTTAACTAACATAAACATAATTAGATAACTAATTACTAATCTAACCGACATAACTAACTAATCTAACTAAAATTTTAACATAATTAAAGTAAAACATATAATTAACTAAAGCATGATTACATACATACATACATAAAAACATATTTGCTATATATATGAGCTCAAACATGAAACTTCAAGCTAGATAGAGTTCAAATATGAAAGTACAAGAGCTACAAAAGGAAGTTTATTCAGAAGCTTATAGAGTTCTAAAGCTTCTAATACATATAGTCTGGATCCTCTCTATCTTTTATTATCTCTAAAAGTTTTTCATGTTCTTCAATAGACAACCTCCACTTTTGAATTTTGGCACCTCATTTTTTTGGCAATGCTTCGAATTGCAGCTTTGTTGCTATAACCAAGTGACTATAATGTAGAACTTTTTTGTCAGACATGTATTCAACAAATTGAACACCATTTTTGTTAACCTTTTTTTGCTGATAATAGGTTCCTTCAATAATAACTAAACCAGTTGGATATGTCTGTTCATCATCATCTACAATTTATTCTGTCAACTTGTATTTTGCTTTCGTGTATCTTAGTAGATAATAATCTACACTTTCTATATTGTCAGGCTCCACAACTACAACAAAAATATCACCTAGATACAAATGGATTCTATTAAAATTAAACATCACTTAAATATGATAAATTAAAATTAAATAAAAGAATATGTATGTGCACGCACCTGTAACAACTAGATCAGAGACACGCTCATAATCAGCTGAATATATAGGATCATGAATGTTTATGTTAATGTCATCATCTTCATAAGGAGGCATTCTGATTAACTCCTTCATATCCCATCATGAAACATATCCATTTGCAATATTCTTACATTGACTTAATGGATTGTCCTCAATGCAGTGAGCACAAAAACATGATTTTTCTCTAACTTGAATCAAAATAGGCTTGTGTTGTCCTGTAGTGATCAATTGATGTAAACTTCTAATACCAACAATTCTTTGACAATTGTAAGGATTAGATCGCTCTATATCTGTTACAAATATGAAATAAAAGTTGTACATTTTTAAATCAGTTCAATTGTGAAAAGATAGACATGAACACGAAATTAAAATTTTATGTAACAAAATATAAATTACCTTTCACTTCCCAAAAATAACGTTTGTTGTATTTGGTGTCCCAAGGAGCAAAATGACTTTGACACCATTCAATAATTTTCTTTGAATTGTCTATCATGTTACCTATGTATATTTTTGAATTATCAGTTTAAAGAAAATACATCTCAGCTAAAATTTTAAATTATTTGAAATTCATATATATATATATATATATATATATATATATATATATCTATATAACTATTGAACATCATGTGTACCTACAAGTTCATGTTGGCGAAGTGCACACTTCACACATGCTCCTGCTCCATTGTGCTCTCCTTTTCCATGTCCACTTTCAAAGAAGTTCCACAAAAATTTAACATTACGTCTAGCATGTTGCATGGCTAGCCAATTAAAGGCTTTTGCATATTTAAATTGTTCAGCAAAATTAAGTTTCACATGTGCATACATACATGTCATCCTTTAATGATTTAACAAAAAATGAAATGAAAATAAAAATAAATTGAAGTATCAATACACATACCTACACAACCATCAGACCAAATCCAATGTTGTGAAGCCTTTATCCCGCGATTTGCAATGTCTTCAAAAAATAGTGCAAAACAATGAGCCACGTAGCTCCTATCATGAACCTTATCATCACTGATATAGAAATGAACCTCCTTGATGATAATGCGTTCATTTGGATCAGGACTTTCTACCTCATTCAAATCATATTTTGCATGTCTATAGGTCACTTGCACAAATATTGCAACCTGATCAGAATGATAATATTGAGCTTGAAGCTCTTTTTGAGGGAAAATGTATAGTTCTCAGCAAAATCTACAATTGAAAGAATACAACTAGGTGGAAAACAATCTTTCAAATCATGAAACTGTTTAGCTTGCCATCGTGCACCATGACAATGCTGGATATGTGGATAAATGAGAGTACAAAATCTGGTCATAAACTCAAGGTAGGGCAATTCACTCTCCTTCAAAACAATTTTTTTGGATTCATCTCCGCTCCTTGTTTGATATGTCTCATATTCAAATCTTTTCCACAAAACTGGTGTTGAAACATTAATATTGTCAATTTGCAATGAAAATTTATGCAAATCTCCACAATCACTGCATGCATTCTTTATACACTGTACTTTGAACTCATCTGAATCTTCTAATTTATCACATAAAATAGATTTCACAAATTGTGTTGTACTTCCAGGGATGACAATATTTGAATCAAGAACTGCCATAACTTTTTTATATGATTGCAGGTATAGATGAAACTCAACATGATTTTGACAACAACAAGTTTCACGAACCTTATTTATGCACACAAAGAAAGGGCGCAACCTCTCAAACATTCTCTGACATATTTTCACATCTAAAAATTCTTTCTTGAATTCTTCAAATAATTCACTTTTTGTTGTATCTATAAAATATTTTGGATGTGCAATTTTCATACCAGTCTCTTCATCTTTCTTCTGTATTGTATCTCTTCTATTAGAAGAAACACGAGAGTGAGCAGTCCAATATTCAATGACTAGTTTTTTTACATTTTCAAAAATTCTATCTTTTTGAGGAAGCCTAAAAATACTTACCCAATTGTGTTCAATGTTTTCATCTAACATATTTCTCTTCCTGATATATCTTTGAATAGTTCTTCTAGATACATTCAGTAAATTAGAAATTGCATTCACTTGCTTTCTCTGTGTCAACCTTGTACTAGATAAAGTAGTCATAATTGCTCTATGTGCAGCACTTAAATCAAGTCCTCGACTTGAGTTATTAATGCTATTCAATGCATCTTGCAAATTTTGAACTATTGTTCGATTTACATTGTCTCTTGAGTTTTTCTTGTTGTCAACACCCAACAAATCCAAAATAGGAGTCATTTCTTTTTTCCTGAATAACTTAACAAATAATTGAGCTCTTCCAACCATACTTTTATTTTCAAAGTATTCATCCCAAAGTTTTTTGCAATGATTTTTAATTGTACTTTCAGATAACATTTCTTCTGATGAAAGTTGACTGAAAAGTGAATCCTCATTCATCTCATTCAAATTGCCCATGCCAAAAGATATATTTCCACCTCTGGAACTACCAATTTGTTCCCCTATTTCAGTTGCATCTTCTTGAATATCAATAGGTTCTTGCTGATCTTCTTCAATATCAATAGGTTCTTGCTGATCTTCTTCAATATCAATAGGTTCTTGCTGATCTTCTTGAACTTCAATAGGTTGATCTTGATTATCTTTTTTCTGATATTTTTTGTCATCCTTTGTTAGATCATATTTTTTTATTCTATTTCTTTTATTCCCCATTTGCAAAAACTGTTTAGATTCAAGTTTTCCAAAGCTTTCACAATTCTTCAATTCAATATCAGAGCTAAAATCTATAAACCTGTATATCAAATACTGACCAAAATCCTGTTAACAAAAAAAACTGAATAAAATTAAAGTCATAAAAATCATTAATAAATATAAATCTACAATAAATTTCACATGCAATACCTAAATATCAAATAAAAATCATTAATAAATTAAAAAAAACTATTAAAAAACACTTAATTTAAAATAAAAACTATTTAAATCTTACAGATAAAATTAAAATAATTTATAAATCTCAAAAAACTTTTTTTTTAAAAAAATGATCTTATATAAAAAACTAAAAAAAATTGATTTTATTAAAAAAAGTGGGTAAAATTGAAATTTAGGGGCTTAGCTCACATGTGACTGGGTTTGGTCGTGAAACCAGCCATGGGTTCAGCCGAACCTAGTTCGGCTGAACCTCTTAAGTTCGGCCGAACCCTGTTAGGCCGAACCTGGTTCGGCCGAACCGTGTTCAGCCAAACCAGTCTATGTGGCATCCCACATGGCAGCCAAGTAAGCAAAAATTGGGATGACTCAGAAGTTCTCACTTCTGGGCTTCGATTCTCTATCAAAATTTACCTTTCTGTAAAATCTAAAAATAGCATTTTCTAGAGCTCAGAGTCAGGATTATAATCATATAATTTTTATCATGTTTTGATTCCATATAATATATTATAAATTGAAATTACTTCAAGTAGGTATTTTAACATTTAAGAACACACTCATTCAAAAAATATTAAAAATATCAAATCATGTCAGAAAAATTAAAACTTTATATTTAACACTAGAGGAGAGAGTCTTCTTCAATAATATGTAATTTTTTTTTTAAATGGTGTAGATTTGATAGGAAAAAGTTAACGCGGACTAAAAACTATTGATTTCGGGTAACACCGACTTTGGATACTTATAACAGATAAAATATATACTGAAATGCAACCTTTCTTTTTTTATGCACTAGCTATACATGTCATCTAAAACATATTATGAAATTAGAGTAAAAAAATATTATTTGCATAAAATTTGATAATGCGGACTAGACCCTAGATTTTCAGCATATTTCAGCTATAAAAAGATGGACTTCAAAAATTAAAAAACTATGTCAAATTTTGTTCAAATTTTTTAAAAAAAATTATAAGTATAAACTTCATCAAATTTTACACATTTCATTATTTTACATCATCTTCAAATTCTAAACACAAATGCCACTTTTATATCATCAAAGTTTAAAAATTTGTATGTTGTTGTCCATTTCCTTTATAAAAGTGTGACACAGGTTTGTACTTTTACCCTTATATATATTATGAGTTTGATTCTCATAATAGTTTTTCTAACATTTTGTTTTCCACCTAAAAAAATATGGTGTTCATATGTTGGTGTTTGCATTGTATTATCATTTATTAATGGTTATCTAGATAAAGATATTGGTTAAGTGTTTGTGATAGAAAATGGTTTAAGGTTTGTCTTAGACTAATTCGCACACCCTCTAAGTCTTAAGGAATGTTCAATAAGTACCTATGTACTACATGTAGGTGGAATGCATGAAGAAGGGAGAAATTCAATTTATGATATCTAGGTCATGGTATTACCATATGGTTCTCATCACCAATGTTTGAGGAGCATGTTATGTATTCACAACATGAGTATATTAATGACTTGTGGCATGGTTAAGCCTAACATAAATATTAGTTAATACACCAATCCATCTTAATCAAGAAGGGACATGTATCCACTTAAAATTAGACATATAAATAAGGATGATAACTATGTCTCAAATAATCATATGATCAAATGTTTGTTTTATAGAATATGATATTATTATTGGAGGTCACCGCCATAAAATCACACACACACACACACACACACACACACACAACAAAATTATTTCCAAGAAATATCATAATATTCCATTAGATCTCCATTATTTTAATTAATTTGTAAATAGTTACAATCTATACTGTGTTTTATGTTTATTGTACATAATCTCACCAAAGGTTTTTCACAAAAAATACTTTATTTTTTGAAATTTAAATATACATAGATGTTATTTATGTTTCATAAGATGTGAATACAAAATTTAAAATATATTTATAGGGTAACCATGTGTTTTCAAGGGAACTAGTTGTTTTGGTCATTTCTCTAACATAGTTTTTGATATAAAAAGCAACAAGAGGGTGCTGGCCCATGGTACAGTAAGACTACAAGCACATTAACAACATATTAATAGCACTAGTCACATAGCAGTTTAACAGCAGATAGTCAGCATAAACAAAAATTGTCTAGTCTGCCTCTATAAAAACCAAATGTGTAGGTCCTTTTCAAAAAAAGTGAACCAAAGTAGCATAACCAGTAAGTAGACAAAATATTAACAATAACAAGCCACACAGGGCTAAATCAATGATTTAAGAACTTAACCAAAAAATAAGAAATCAAAAAAAGGGACCTGGGACTAATAGGTCCATTCCAGCATAAACAACTCATGGACATCAACAACTAGGATCTCCCACCCGGACATTTGGACATTAGGGTCATGGCCCACTCTTCTTGCAGGAATAGGAATAGGTCTCTATTATCCTCATTGACTTCCAATTTACCGCCATCCATCTTCTCCTACATGTTGCATAGGCTCACCACCGAAGCGTGCATGACCTTGAGGGAAAACTTGTTCAAATAAGCAACCCGGGGTTTGATCTCTCTCATGTCCTATTTGAGGCCAAGGATCTCCATATCCATCTCATTGAACTTTTTCTTGAGGGATCCTTTAAACATGTCACTCTCCTCTGTCACCACTGTAGTGTGCTTAATGTGAGGGGATTTAGCCCGCTAGGTGTGAGGAGAGAGTGGGGGTGGGGTATTGCTTCATGGATTATCCTCCATCATTGGCTAGGGATTCAAGGGGGGAGCGTTTCCAGACCTGAGTGAGTTTAAGTGTTCAGCTGAGGATCCCTCAATCGAACTAGAGGAGGTAGAGGTGTCCATATCCTCCGACCAAGACTTGTCCTCCGAAGTCATTTCCTTGAGAATTATTTTGCATTTCTCCTTGGAAATCCTATTAGATCATCGGACAGTACCCCCCAAATCCACCTCCAACTCAACCTGGCTATCCAAATTTTTCCATTTTCTGGGCTTCCTCTCAGTTTCAGGGGTGTTGCCAACCCCCATCTTATCCTTCGCTTCCATTGACTAAGAGAAATGGGATTCATCAAGGTCTTCCCCCATTTTAAATGGGTTCCTCACACATCTCTTGTGACTTTTACCTTCCTGGGGGACAAGGTCAGTTTCCTGGATTTCCTATAAGGACTGGGAGGGGGACTAAGTGGGGTTGTTGGCTTTTGAAGTGGAAACTTCCTGGGTTACCTCCTTAATGATAAGGGGAGGTTGGGGTGGATGGAAAATGGCTTTATGGAAGTTGTTGAGGCAGAGTAAAAAGCACTGGTGAAGGATGGGGACCAGCTTCTCAGTATTTTTGCTTTCCTTAATGTTTAGGATGTTGCTTTCAATCGAGTGAAGGAGGTAGAAGGGGATGGAGATGAGGTTTTTATTCCTAATATGGTTGAGGAATGGAAAGTGATAGTAGTAAAACAAAGTGAATTTACCTTCAAGGGTGAAGTATTTCATGATTATATGACATACCTTGGGCCAACATTCAAGGAGTTGCTCGCAGTTGAAGCCTCCAGACTTTTTAACCGGTTTCTCTCTCACCTTGAAGAACTAGTTTAGACTGGTTACGTTCAGCATCTGACTGGTCTTTTTATACTTCCTACCCTCCAAAGACAGCCTCACAGCCTTAGCAATGACCTCTTTGTTTAGTTGAAAGTGAAAGCCCCCTACCAACACCTTCTTGTTATCCCACGAGGACACGAATTGCTTGGAGATTTACTCATCGTGGCCTCCCTTCATCCTAACATATTTAATGGTTAATGTGTATTTGAAAATGTGAGTGAAATCCCCTTGTGAATAGTTTTACTAAACTACAATTGAGAGGATAGTATCTCTCACAATCTATGAATTTTCAACTTTTTGTAACTTTTGACCCAAAATTTAAAAAAAAAGAAAGAAAGAGAATTAGACCCCAAAAAATCTAGAGAGAAATTTTAGATGGAATAAATATAAATATTTATCAAGATTATAGGAGTTGGTATATAATTCTATATATCATGTAAGATCTTGTTATTGTGATAGCCATCCAGAACATAGAACAACGTCAAAGTATGAAACATGTCTCAATATTATTAATTAAAAAAATACAATAAATTTTCCAAGGTCCCTTGAGTAAATTTAAGTAACCAAGTGTAAAAGGAAGTTCATAATGAACTATTTAGAAAATGTACCCAATTCATACCAATAAGAACAATTAAAAATATTTAAAAAAAAAAGAAAATAAATTGTATAAAAAGGAAAAAATAAAATCTAGTATAATTCATAAATAAATAAATAAATGATAACTTACACAAATTAGATAAATATATAATGATTAAATCAATTAAAAATCAAATCTATATGTAATAATAACTTGGAATCTATAGAGGAAAGGGTACAATTTCTTATAGATATTTCTTATTTTTCTTTCAAAATTTGGCCTATATTTCTAGTTATTATTCTCTATTCATCTACAATGTCAAATGTTATATTTCTCTTACAATGATAATATATAAAAGTGAGAATAAACTAAAAAAAAATTGAGTAGATAAAATAAAAAATTACGAAAGATAATTATAGAAGGAAGAAGAAAAAAAAGTTGATGGAAAAAAAAACATGGTTGACATTTGAAATTACGTGGAGAAAACTTGTAAGGAGAATAACATGGAATAAATACTTCTAAAAATTTTATTTTGTGAAAAAATGAAGTGATAAAAATTTAGAAAATAGGATCAAACAAATATTTATTTACACCTTCATGATAAAATAACCTTGAAATGGATCACTTTTATCTTTCTTTGAATCTAAATCAATTAGGTATGATATTATCTCCAATTTATTATAGGGCTTGAATGATGTTTCATCATTCTTATAAAATTGGCACTATAATTTTAATCCAACACATGTGCACTTTCAGATTTTACTATTTGGATAAGCCCTTACAACCTTCCAATAAAAAAATGAATAGAGAATAAATGTTCAAAGATTATATATAGTTTAAAATAAAATTCATCTAGATAGTAATTAATGAGAACAAAAATCCTATATTTCTGAAAAAATTAGATTTGTATAATTCCTAAGATCCTCAAAGAAATAAATCTAGTTATTAGAAATCATATTCAATTAGGAGAAGTTAAAGAGTCACAATTTTTGTATCTTCATTGTAAAAGAAAGGAAAACCTAGAGTCAAATTGCTCAAGAAAACCAAATGTGATGAGGTGGATCCCTATAAAAATTCATAGCCTCCATAAAGGTGGAGGAAAAAATGTAGTCAAATTGATGTTTTCTTTGCTAAAATCTAGCTTACCAAACATATTTCCTTGTTTCTATTATGAGAAATTCATTGTGTCATTACAAGAGGTTGCAAAGAATAAAGAGGAATTCAAAGATGAGGATTCAAATGCATGATTTAAATTAGAACAATGAAGATCCTAATAGACACATCCATGTATTTAATGTTACTTGTGGGATTCTTGGAGTTTCAGAAGGAGATTTTTTTGTCTGACTTTTTGTCAAATCCCTTGTTGGTGCTACTACAATTTGGTTCCAGCATTTGGAAGAATGATGTATAACCAGTTGGAACATATTAGAAGGCAATTTTATTGCAAGATTTAAACCAATAGTTAATTTGAGTTCTCTATTATGTCAATTTTTCAAAATCCACAAGAAAGAAGATGAAAACATAAGGGACTTTTTAGATAGGCTCAATCATTTATTGGCAAAAATCAGACAAGCTGAGCAACCCAGCCAAGAAATTTTTTTGTCCATATTTATTGTAGCGATGCATCTAGAAGTCAAACTTTATTTGAAGAAAATAAAAGTATGTGATTTTGAAATCACTAATCAAGAAGCTGTTAGAATTGAAGATGATTTAATGTTGTCAGGTTGGTTTGAGCAAAAAAAATTGAAGAATTTTTTTTAAAAAGAACATACAAATGACTTTTATTTTAAATCAAGAATGCATGTACCTACACCTAGCACAGTTGAATGTTTAATTTAACAAATCTATATCAAGAGAATTTTAAAAATAATAAAGAAAGTAGCCTAGAAATTGAATCCCAAATGGCTAAGGTATATCATTTTGATTATAAAGATGATTATGATAGCTCAAGTGATGAAGAAGAAGATGATAACCATGTTCCATCAAATATATCAATATTATCTATCCCATAGAATGAAAATAAAGAAGGAGATAAAAGAGATATTGTGGCCGTTTCTGTGAAGGCGAAGGACCCTCGCACCCTTGGTACCTATGGGTGGTAGAGTCTAAAGCAGAATTGGGGCCAAAATTGACAAAGTAATTTGATCATGATAGGGAAGATGTTATCTTTCAGAGTGACAACCAAAGATGGGAGGAACGTAATTTATCGAAGGGTGGCTCCCAAATCATGGTAGTTCTAGAAAGCCTTTGAGGGATGACAATTCTAACCACAACTTGGGAGGAGTACTCCTGATTTTAGTTCCATAGATATTATTGCTTTCACTGTCTAATGTGGATGATATGAGGTGAAGTCGATGTTGCAGAGGCATTCTTATGTTTTGCACCAACTTTTCCTCACTATATTTTCTATTTCTTTTTTGGTTGAGAGTTATGTACTATATTATATTAAATCTTGTGACATATTTATGTTTACTATATATTGTAAACAAATAGTTCACATTTAAATAAAAAATGGTTTTTGAAAGGAACTTATATTTAACACTTAAATGTTATATGAGAAAAATCATAAATACATTTATTAATGTAAATGGCTAAGCTTCCTACAAAATGCAACATTGAAAAAGTTTCAAAAACCAGAAAAGAAAACAAATTTTCGTAAAAATTTCAACATCTTTTCTTCGTGATTTGCATATTTTGTGGTTGAAAGCCACAAACAAATTGTAGAAAAATCATTGTATTTTCACAAAACTGGAAAAAAAAAAGTTTGACCTTTTTTTGTCTTTAGTGCATTTTCCTAGGGAGCTTGCCTTGTGCCTTTATTAAATTAAGGAAGTTCTGATGAATTTTTTAAAATTAATGATAACCCTCTTTTTGGACTTATGGATGATTTAGTCTTTCATGAAAAAGAAGAAGTATGTTCTCATGTTTCCCACATCACAGGTTTGTATCTCAGAATCCTTAGGGAAGGTAAGGATGTCAATTTATTAGTTGCAAAGAGGGAATTTGTTTTTAGTGGAGCTGATGTTGATACTGAAAAATCAGAATTTTTCTCAAAATTAATTATTTTAGATTCATAGTTTTATCAGATATGACAACTTCAATGAATTCCTCTGTTCATCTCAACTAAAAATAAATATATTTTAGAATCTGATTTTACTAAAACATAGAATATAAATGGTGAAGATGATATTTAAAGGACAACATAAACATATGATAAAAGATGGTTACTTGGTCATGAGGTTCTACACCAGGGCTTCCTTCACATATTGAGCCTTCATTGGATCTACTTATCATTTTCAGATCCATGAACGTTATATGGACATGCATTCATCTTTCGTAGTGGTTTATATTTCTGTCAACCAGTCAATAGTTTCATATGAGAAGCCTGAAACATTCCTGGAGGTAGGGGCCTTTCCCTCTCATTTTATTTATAAAATTTTGGTTTTCCATAGGATGTAGCAAGTTTTAGGTTGCTTCTTTTATCTTGTACCCTATTCCCCAACACCCACTTGCAAAAAAAATCCCTATACTCATTCTCTCTAACTTTGTTGCCCAATGGCTTTTAGCACTAGTCCTCGCCAAAGATTCTAGAGTTATCATATTTTCCTTTGTAAGAAAAAGTAATCTGCAATCAGAGCTAGTTGTTGCCACATTTTAGTCCCTCTGTGTAAAATTGGCATTGAAAATTTTAAAGTCTCATTAAAATTTTATTATTATGTTTAAGTCTCTAAGTATCAGGATTTTCAAATAATAGGTGCCTGTCAGGATTTCAAGAATTTGGTGCCTATTGGGATCTAAGGAAATAGGTGCTACTTGGGATTTCAGGAATTGGGTGCATTCGAGATGTTGATAAAATGGTTTCTCATGTAGGTCCAAGTCATTCTTTTTCCTTTTAGTCCCGAGTCTCATTGGAATCTGACATATTATTGGCAAGTTTGAACTTCAAAGAAATACTTAGTGTTTTATTGCATGAAATTGATGTTTGAAGTGCTATAGGTAGAGGAAATGGAAGGATGGTGGTAGAATTCGTGAAACTCCAAAGAGGTGATGGGACCCACATTTTGTGAAGTCATGGGTGGATTGAAAGATAATAGAAGAAGTTAAAACTTAGTAGATTCCTGATTGATGAATGATAAAAATAATCATTACCTCGGAGGAACTCCTTTATTTAGGAAAGGGATGTTTGAAGTATGCATTCATCAGAAAGTGAAGGGGGCAAGTGCAATTCATGAATTACTAAAAGTGGGAACTCATGAAGGTTGGTCTCCAATATTTGCAAAGTGGAAGATGGGTTTCAAAAAAATTTCATCATAGTTGCTCCATCGGTGGACCCAACCACTCTCCAAATAACATTTAATTATTCCAAAGTCTGATGACTCTTTCATTGGTGGGACCTATAGATGTATAAGAAAGGTTATTAGATTTGGAAATGAGACGTGCACGGTGAAAATCTAAATGGTGGGAGAAGATTTTATGGTCTACCATCAAAAAATAAAATTTGTTTTCTCATAAAAGTAAGCAAAGCACAAATTTATTTCTATCGAGAATTTTGGTGAGTGTTGGACTATCATCAGGTTGCAAAAATGTTCCCAAAACAACATAGAATCTTGACAGCCTTTGGAGATAAGAATGGATGTGAAGTTATTATTGGAGTTAGATGTGACCACCTGCAATGCTCAAGAATATTACAATGACATGTTTCAAACTCATTAAGTGTATCAGATTTACTAAGTGTTGTGATATCCCAAAGTGAAGAAAAGTCAAATCTAAAGCATCCTCTTATGTTGTTCGAAGATGGACTTCAGATTTTGGAAAATCTCCATCAACACCTTTCCCTTTTATTAGTCACATGAAACCCAAAGGAAATAGAAGATGATGTAGCTAAAAAGGTGTTAGCACATGTTAAAATTTTCATGGCTCTTGGTCTTTTCCCCTGGTCCTTGCAATTTTTTTCTGGTCTCTGGCTAAAACCCTAGTTGAAAATTCAAATAACTAGTCGTTGGGTACAAAAATTCAAAATATAACCTAACTTTACCCTGGCCTTGTTATTTTTTCATGTTACTTTATCATGCCACTTAAATCCTTAAATCCGCATGTGTTAATTAAGATGACCTTTTGTATTGTTTGGTGGTTAGGTTTTTATTTCAGGCGGGGTCCCTTTAATTTTTCCTAAGTCCTAAGTCCCTGCGCTATTAATTTTTCCAAATGATCGAAGCTTTAAAACTTGTAGCTATCGCTTGTTTGCAAGACTGTTTGGTGTCGGAGGTCTCTGACATTTGAATTCATGATCATGTGCCATCTGTCTCAGTGGGCCATGTCTTCCTTCCCTATTGACTTGCTAATGAGTGAGAAGAATCAATGATCATCACTATACCATTGAGGGAAGATGCGCAGGTTTTAACATAACACTTTAATGGTGGTTGTTTGATGCGTTCCCTGAAGAAAGGTCAATGTGGGTCCATTTCCATGTCATGCTGCCATGCCAATTTCTCATTGGTCGTGTCAGTGATTAGTTGGACTTGTTGTCAAACGGGCCCGACATCTTAGTGACCTTTTGATCCTGTGGTTGTCGTATGATCACATGGAATATTTCCAAGCCATGGGATCATGCGATGACCATCGATTTGGAATCGGGGGGAGGTCAGTGGGACTTGTGTTAGACATAGCAGATTGGGTGTGTTCTCATTGGTCCATGATTTAATGTGTTTGCAGTTGTCAGTGGGACCTAAATTTTTGACTTGTTAGAGGGTCCTGACACTTGCAGTGGATTGACGGTGGGTGTAAGTTCTTATGAGATGTGTCAGAGGTTTGAGATTATGTGCCAGCCATCGATTTCACTTTTCTCAGAAGTGATAAAGTAAGGCAGGCCCACTGCTACGTGTATGTGATATGGAAGCTTTTGATTGGTCGACATGGATGTTTCTATAGGGTGGGGGCCACTATTAGAGAGGTATGTGATGAGGAAAAGATCTGCGGTTAGCGCATGATCTCATGGGTTGTGTCAGAGCCATGAGATCTTGTGCCTGTCATCTGATTTGAAGGCTTGTATGCAGTGGGTCCTTTTTCGGTGGTGATCAGGCAGATGCAGTGAATAGTACAGTGACAGGTGGTGCAATGCAGGTCCAAGTGGAGGTCTAAAGTTTGGCAGTCCTGACAAATAAGGTTAGCAGGCTGATGAATTTCAAAGGCTTCACTCATTCGTGAAGAAATTTGGCGGTGTTCTAAAGGGTCTGGCGATTCAACAAATGTGTATTCGAATAATCGCTAAACTATTTGGTAGATAGATAAAGTTCTTTGCAAACTGATGAAACCCTTCAGTCACCAGTTCGCTAGATGTGAATGGGGTAAGTTCATTTCCTTTGTTCGCTAGTTCGCGGGGTTAAGCGATGAGTTAGTATTTCATTTCACAAATAAGGAATTACCTTTGTCACCAATTCACTAAGAGTTAACCCTGGGATAGCAATTGAGTTAAGACAAAAGACCCATGAAAAGGAGGGATCGGATGGTCACGAATTAAAGTTCATCTCAAATTGAATTACGATCACTGATTTGCTGCTAGCACCATGAAGTAACCATTGCAGTTTGAATTCAAAATTTTGAGGGTTTCTCAGCGATAGAAAGTACTAGAATTTATTGTTTTAGCAGCCAGATTTGATTGGTTTGATGGTGTTGATGGTTGTAGCATGGTCTAGGGTGTTCTATGATCGATTGCAGGGGTCTGTACCATGTAAGGAATGAACAAAGAATGGCTCAAGGCTTGTTGCAGGGTGATTGAATAGACTAGTTTTCATGGTGGATTTATGATCTTCTGTACACTGTTCTGAGAAATATCATAAATGAAGATTGATTTTAGGTTTGATCCCTCAGGGTTGCTTGGTTTTCCATCCAATGTATTGATTTTTGATCTTTTGAATTGTTTCAGTGGGTGGAAACCTTAACCCTTACCATGGTTATCCGAAGCTTGTTGCATCCTAACTTGTGTAGGATTCCAAGATAACCAAGGGTATATATGGCTATAATTTTGATTTTACGGGGGTTCCACAATTTTGGATGTCCATTATTCTGGTTCCATGAAGGGTCCTTTTCCTATAGATTTTCTCCTTCTCTCCGCATATCTGGTGTTCTTTCTTCCTTTGTTGGTTCAGAGAATAGAATACATATTGTAGTTGATTTATCTTATGTATGAGGATTCAATATATTCTTACTATTACGAAACTATCTCCATTTGAATTCTGAACTCATTAATCATACATCAAGGGTGTTTGATTTTTCTATTTGCATTTCCTATGTGTTTGCAAGTGGATTTGTCTTCACAAAGATAACTGGTTTAGGATTAGTTTTCACATATGTATGAGTTGAGGTGTCAAATATATGTCATGCTTGTCTTCCAGTGGATGCTGGTTAATGTATTATCTATTTATAGGTCTCTTCTAAGAGGAGGGTTAAAAGCCTTTAGATGGATAATAACATACTTGGATACACAGGTGGGTTGTTGAAGTGAGGTTTGGTCATGGTGTGTGATTGATGTTAGGCATCAACACATTGAATTTATTGCTTTCTTGTTTCATAGCTGTCTATTGCAATAGGGTATTTGACTCTGTGGCCCATTGGACAAGGCACTGGTCTATGAGGGACTTAGGGTATCTCAGGGGACTTTTCAAACTCATGATTAAATTATTTACATTCAGTTCCACCCTTTCCCTTTCATGTTGTTAGGATAGGTCTCTGGTTTTCATACTCATTCTATGCAAATAGGGCTATTGCATAAGAATTGTTTTCATTGGGGTATAGGATACCCAAAAGGGTTTGAAGACTATTCCACAATAATCTATCTGCAGGCCTATTGTTTATCATGAGGTGTCTTGAGTGTGCAGATAAGGCAATACCCACCTGAGTGATGTGGAGCTCAAAGAAGAAGGAGGATTCCTTTCAATCCTCATCAATTGGACTATTTTCTTGTCAAACTTGAGTGCCTACCCTGAGAATCAAGCCCATCTATTGATTCAAGTTTGGTCCTGTAAGGAAAAGCTCCAACAAAAGGAAGGAAATGAAAAGGCCATGTTACATTTGTTGAAGATTCTTTTTCAGTTTTAGTTCCTTTTATGACATTTTTTTAATGCCTTTTGTTTAAGGAATATGCTTCAAGAACTGTTATTGTAACTATCATGGAAGAAAAAGGAAATATTTATATCTGTTAAACATTTTATTAAGGATCAATGATCTTTTTCTATAATTCTCTATTTTGCTGTGACAACTGAGTGAGACTCGACTTTTGAGTCATGGTTGCACTTCTCATTAAAATTATGTTATTATCCTTTACTGTGAGATAGGTAAATATGGGATGATTCAATAAATTAGTCATTGATGTAAAACTATGTTTTTGAATGTATGATTATAAGGTGATCAAGGAGTCATTATTTCTTGTTTTCTTCTATTATATTCATGTTGTTTGACATATTTATATCACGTATGGGCACACTTCACATGTAATCTTCATGGTCATGGAGGAGCATTTGTAGAAATTAATTATGGTGATTTCACTATGTTTTAGTTTCCATGGTCATGATAATTGAGGAACAACCATATAAATTAGTTACATTATTTTGATTGCATATTTGTTCATGAATGTCTCATAGTGATGAACATTCATTTGAATCCTCTTCTTCTCTTTGGTTAAGAGCATACTTGATCATTTATGGAAAATAATAAAAACATATTCATTGAATATCTATTTTAGGGAGCTATACCTATCAATTCAAAGATTGAGCTAATTGAAATCTATTTCAACTGTTTGTTAATAGAGAATTCTTGTGAGGGTTTTAGTCAATATTATTAAAGACCATTCTGTTAGCTAAAAATATTCACACAAATTTGAACATCAAACAACAACTCATAATTTTATATTCAAAAATCACTTTCATGCACATATAATCGATAACATCCTACAACAAAATATTCAATATACGATGAATGGACACCTATATATGACAACAAATAGTTCACAATTTTTAGGCTCACTTTCATATCCTATTTTATTAAATCATGCAAAAGTCTTTTCTATTTTCTCAATTTCTATTGTCTAACCTTAACACCACAAATATCTAGCAATAAATAAGCATCCAATATTTAACTGACTTTTTGAATCAAATATTTCTTTATGGATATGGATCTTGTCATGGTGTGTTGAGACCCAAATAAATCTACGAGCATTAAAGATTTGTTTCAAGGGATGACTAGTTAATGTGTTCTAATGGCTTGCTATATGTTATGTTTGATGCTAAATTTCTATGATATTAATTTGTGTGTGATTTTCTAAATTTATTTGTTGGGGGCATGTTATGCTATTTTTGGGTCCTATTTATCTCCCGGAGTGGACCAAATTGATTATAATTGTTCATGGTGGTTGATTTTTTTACTAATAATGCTTATTTATACTAGTTATTTTTTGGATGATCAAGATGGTATATATTGGCATGTAGATGTTTGAGTTGAGTATGGATTACCATGTATTGAGTATGGATTGAATGTGAAGTTGATGTAATGCAAATGTAGAAGAGGAGATGTTTGAGTATCTAAGATTGATAGAGTTTTTTGTAATGATTGATTACAAGATATTACATCTTTTGAGCTCACTAATTATACATTCCTTCTAGGATAAAGTGAGTTCATTTTCATCTTTTATAGACTTGTGTCTCCCTTTGAGATAGTGCATCTCAATTTTGCAAGTCTTTTGAATCTTTCCCTAAGGTTATGTATACTATCCTATAAGTCTTCTTTTAGTAGTAGTGAACTTGTTGGCATGTGGCCCAAATATTTGTAATATGTATTTGTATTGTGAGCGTTATTATCATTATGGTTTTTCCCACCTTGGATTTTCCATGTAAAAAATATGGTGTTCATATCTGTGTGTTTGCATTTTATTATCTTTTATTATAGTTAGTTGAATAAAGATAATTGATAAGTGTTTATAATAGAAAATATTTTAAGATATGGCTTAGACTAATTCACATGACCTCTAAGTCTTAAGGCACATTCAAAGAGTACCTATGTACTACATGTAGGTGGAATGTGTGAAGAAGGGAGGAATATGGTTTATGATATCCAGGTCATGGTATTGCCATATGGTGCTCTTCCAAATGTTTGAGGAGAATGTTATGTATTCACAAAATGAATATGTTAATCGCTTGTGGGATGAGTAAGCCTAACATAAATATTAGTTAATACAAAAATCCATCTTAATCAAGAAGGGACATGTATCCACTTAGTTAAACACACTAATACATTTGGTGTCAAATTCTAAAGGCTAATTTTCAGACAATCGACAACAAACCGTTGCAATTAGTTGTTGGATTTTTTGCGTCATGAAGTGCGATGACTAGGGATGTTGTCACAATTCTAATAGTCACGGCATCAGAACTAGCCACCCATCCTCTGTTCGATGAGTACTCATCTTCATTTTGATGAGTAAACATTTTTGGTAGGGTTGCCATCACGAGTACAACATCCATGTCAAAAAATGTCATTGGTCAAACTCAGCCTCCATCACAAGTGCAATGACTATTTGTAAACATTTTTGACGGGGATCATACCATCACGAGTATAACATTCCCATTAAAAATTACTATTTGAAAACTAATTTTTTGTTGCAATTGTGATGTTTATCAATAATTTAAAAAAATAAAATGGGTTACAATAATTTGGAAAATGCTATCAAAGGTGAGCTTTCCATCTAACACATGTACTGGAGGAGATGAATGATTTTGCAAAACTTTTTCCAACTAAAGTGTAGAACAAAATAATAAACTAATTCTAAAATGCAAGTCCTTATCCTTGTCCAAACCTAGTGAAATGGATAAGAAAAGAACAGTTTAAGATATTAAAAATTTAAAATAGATAGGACTCTTTACAAGACAAAAGTGGATAAAAAACTAATAGGTACATTGAACATAGAAGGGCATGAAATTTTCCATTCATCCTACACTAAATAAAAATATGCTAAAATAACATATGCACGGTCATGCATCTTTTCACCAAAGGGGTTTGTTTTTATACTTCTAAGAGAACACATGAAATATTTGTTAGTTTCCATGATGGACTATCTTGGTATGTAAAAATTCCTTAACAATTGAGCAGTGATTCTATCCAACATCCATCCAAAATCACAAGGAAATGTAACAAAACTCCGAGCTAGGAAGTTCAAGACATGCCAAAATCTAGATTTCCCAAGATATGCCAAAATCTGAAGTTCAAGACATACCAAAATCTGGATTTCCCAAGTTCAAGATAATGTATTTGATCATACCTAAGTAGAAAGGCTAGTAGATATTGATGAGGAAGTTGCATACTTTCATCACATGCATTGAAATCTATGCATCTTTTCTTTTTATTAATGAAGAGAATTTTCATTATATGACAACACATATCTTTTTAAAAAATATATTACATATAATATAATGATATAAATATATAATGACCAAAAGTTGTTGATGAGATTGGAAAATAAAACTACTAAAAGTAGTTCCCAAAAAGATTTAGCAAGGGTTTTCACATAATATTTAAATAACAAATATGCATTAGATACCAAAGATATTTGGTAAACAATAGGATCTATTTTTGAATTCAATATCAATGAACACTCCAGTGTCCACAAATTTATAATAGCTAATAGATGACCTAGAGGGTAACATAATAAATTAATAATGAAAAAAAATACTTTATAATAAATAATAAAGAATGTCTCTTTTGACAACTTATTATTAGGATTTTTGCCACACTTGCAAATGGAATCTTGTAGTAACCACTTACTTTAATTGTTTCACAATCTGAATACTTTCATCCTCCCAGTCAAATATCTACTTTCTCTTTATGGTTTCAAGAATATAACAAATTTGAAGGTTCTTTTATTGCCATTCAACTATTATAAGTAATAAAATTCATGTAATCCACAATGTTTAATTTACAAAGAAAGAATTCTATCTAAAAAATCTATATATGTTAATGTTCAATGTAAATTGTAATCCCATATTTTATGTTAATGTATCCACAGGCAAGCCCAAACTACAATAGTGACTTTAATATGAAAATGAAATTGGGCCAAGAAAGGACTTCAATGATTTCTTACTTGTTTATGTTCTCTACAAAGGATTTCATTCATGTAGCTTTTAATTAAAGAAAATTATATTTTTTCTATATTAAATAAGATATAATAGCCACGTGGAAATGCGTTAGAGAAAAAAAATCTTGAGCTGGATGCATCTCAATAATATATTTTTGATTATGTAAAATAGGTTTTACAGGGTTCCTAAAACCCAATACATCTTATAATAAAGCATTAAAAAGTTTAAGTCTTAAGATAACGGAGACAAAAAGATGAAGTAGGCCACACGAAGGCTGAGATAAAATCCACCACAGAGATAGAGAAATCAAAATAGGGAAAATAGAGATAGGAAAAAAGCACCAGGAAGAAAGGGTAGGATAGGTTCCTAAGCATTATGACAGCATTGGTTTCGAGAAGTTCCATCTTCTCTGCCACCTCCTTGATCTTCTAGATATCGGTGGAGTCTTCTTCATCCTTTTTCTTCTTAGACCAGGCCCTTGTTCTCTTTCCTGGAACTTCATTGGACCTTAGCTTGTTTTCCTCTTTAATTATCTGCACTTCCTTACCATCCAACTTTTCTTCCATTTTTTCAATGAGAAACTTGATGTGCTCATTTGAGGCCTTCAAGATGTTGAAGTTCTACTCTACAATTCATTTGAGGGTTTCCTCAAGGCTCTTCATCTTTTCCTCCATCTTGTTAGCCCTTGAGTCCAAGTGACAAAAATCCCCAGTAGCATTGTGATCCTTGTTGCTTTTGATACCCTAGACTTTTTCCTTGAGGTCTCCCAGTTCATGATAAAGCCATTTAAATGGCCTAAACTGATCCAACATACTATTCTTAGCATTATTGAGAAATTTTAGCTCCATTTCTCTAGTCTTGTCACTAAGGACGACCAGGGTCGGGTAAATCAAAGCCTCCTTCTGGATTCTACCATCCTCATCCTCAAGAATTTTGGTATTCATAGCTTCCCTAATGATCCCCATCTGTACAGTGTTCATGTTGAACTTATGCCAAAAAAATTTCCCCTTGCCAAAGTCATCATTGTGATACTCCCCTCTAGACTAGTTCTTATCTTATGAATAGTCATGTGGGTTTGGGGACTGGGTTGAGGGGTCGTCCTGGTCATCATCATGCACGTTAGTTTTTGGGTACTGAATCTTTTCATTGGTACCAGAAGGGGGAGGGGGAGTGTTTCCTTCGCTGATAGCTAGATCTATTGATATTCAAATTGAGCATTTCCCCTTTCAATTAATATTTTTCCTCGTGGCTCATTCCTTATTCTTCTTGGCCTCACCTCTGGAATTATCCTCCTCTTCATCAGTATTCATTTCCTCCACATTTTCTTTATACTCCTCTTCTAAGGAGATCTCCATTCTTGCATGTTTTTCATCTCAATAATATGTTATTACAATAGAAAAACACCCTCTTCCCCCAAGATAATTTGAATCAAACTACATAATCATTCTAAATTTGGAACTATTTTTAGTGCAATGTAACCAAATTATGTTTTTAAGAACAAATATTTCAAAAAATGTTCTTACTATGGTATGTGCCAAACACTAAAAGGTCTCATTATGGATATTGATTTCATTGTGAGCAGTATTGATGGCTAGTCATAGGAAGTCATGATTCTCATTTAATAAGCAAGAAGTCACTATGTATCCAACCTGTTAAAATTCAAATGTTCAATTTTCATTTAAATTGCAAAGAATTTAGATAAAGTTGGGTCTCCATAAAAATGAACATATTACCAGTTATATTCCGAAAATAAGTATCTTTATCTATAATTATGAATTATTTCCTTTGTGACTTTCATATAACAACAAAACCCACATGATGCCATGTTGGTTCCCAAAATTGCAAGTTGGAATCCTATGAACCTTGCCAACTCAATGCTAAGATTCGAACCCATTATAGCCAACTTGACAAGACTGATCCAAAGATCCAAGTCTTTTGCACTTTTGGCTGTAAAGGACCAAGGCGAGTACATCTATTCCTTAGCCTACTCCTTAGGCCCTAGGATTTTTATAGAAGATTAGTTTATCACAATTACAACCAGGATCATTTCCAAATGACAAGAACTTGGAGAATCCTTAGTATGAAACACTTGGTACAATATGCGAAATGCTTGAAAATATGTTTGCAAATGAGAGTGCTTGAGAATACTGAATATTGAATACTTGAAAATGAAATTTCTTTGAAAGTATACTGCTTGAAAATTAAAATATTTATATAAGATTTATTAATAATCAAAATGATGAAAAGAGTCACTAACTTCAACTATTAATCCAATGATTACTTTTCAATGATCCTAAAGATCAGTTCCTTGTTCATTTGGGCAATAGAGTCTACCACAATGAAGATTCTTATGCAAAAATTTATGGGACAATATACATCAGAATGTCATCAATTGTTCATGTGGTCTAAATGAAAATTTTTGATCATATATGTAATTCAACGTTAGTCCAATAGGATTTTAACTTGTTTGGAGGGAAGACCAATTAGATAAGGATGAGGAAACACATGTATATTTCACAATATCAATGTTTATCAAACAAAGAATTCTATGAAGGAACTTAATGCACAATAATTGTTAGGAACAACTCACCAATTACCTTGGTGACCACAAAGGACTAATCCAACTTGAAATTTTTTCCTATGCCTCAAATGGATAAAACATAAAAAATTTATTGATCATGAATGAATAATACATAAGTTCATGTTTGCAATCCATGACTTTTGATCTACAGTCCTGATTAAAAATTTCTATCAATCTATTGAATATGGTCCTCCCAGTTGATTTTGGTATCCTCATTTATATGCAAATGAAAGGATGCATACAAGCTTCAAAGAAACTCCCTATCCTCATGCTCTCTAAATGTTTTTTCCCAATTGATTTGACCATTGGTCCTTTCCAAAGACTATGGAGTCTCATCTTTTCCTTTGTAAGAAAAAGTAATCCCCAATCAGATCTAATTGTTGCCACATTTTAGTCCCTTTGTGTGAAATTGGCATTAAAAATTTTAAAGTCTAGTTAAAAGTTCATTATTACATTTAAGTCTCTAAGTATCAGGATTTTAAAAGAATAGACACATGTTGGGATATCAGGAATTAGGTTCCTATCAGGATTTTAGGAAATAGGTGCTAGTCAGGATTTCAACATTTATGTGCATTCAAGATGTTGGTAAAATGGTTTCTCATGTTTTTTCAAGTCATTCTTCATCCTTTTAGTCTTGAGTCTCATCAGAATCTGACATATTAGTGGCAAGTTTGAACTTCAAATAAAGACTAAGTGTTCTATTGCAAAAATTTGATGGTTGAAGTGTTAAAGGTAGAGGAAATGGAAGCATCGTGGTAGAATTCCCAGATTTCCAAAGAGATGCTAGGACCCACACTGTGTGAAGTCATGGGTGGATTGAAAGATGACATAAGAAGTTAACTTAGTAGATTCATGATTGATGAATGATGAAAAGATTGATTACCTTGGTGGAACTCCTTTGTTCAGGAAATGGATGCTTGAAGTACACATTCATCAAAAAGTGAAGGGGGGAAGTGCAATTCCTGAAATATTGAAAGTGGGAACTCATGAAGGTTGGTCTTTGACATTTGCAAAGTGGAAGATAGGTTTTAGAAAATGTTTATCGTAGCTGCTCCATTGGTGGATCCAACCACTCTCCAAATAAAATTTAATTATTCCAAAATCTGATGACTCTTTCATTGGTAGGACCCACAAATGTATAAGAAGGGTTATCAAATTCATAAATGAGATATGTAGGGTGAAAATACTGATGGTGGGAGAAGATATTATGGCCTACCATCAATTGATAAATTTTTTTTCTTATTCAAGTCAGAAAAGAACAAATTTCTTTCTATCAGGAATTTTGATGAGTGTTGGATTGTCGTCGGGTTACAACAATGTTACCAAAACAACATCGAATCTTGACAACCTTTGGAAATAAGAATGGATGTGGAGTTATTATTGGAGTCAGATGTGACCATCTATAATACTGGAGAATATTGTAGCAACAACTTTCAAACTCGATAAGTGGTATCAAATTTACAAAGTGTGGTGATATCCCAAAGTGAAGAAAAGTCAAATTTAAAGCATCCTCTTGTATTATTCAAAGATGGACTTTAGATTTTAGAAAATTTCCTTCAACACCCTTCCCTTTTATTAGTCACATGAAAACCCAAAGGCTATAGATGATGCTACAACTGAAACGGAAGGAAATGAAAAGACCATGTTACATTTTTTGAAGATTCTTTTTCAGTTTTAGTTCTGTTAGGCCTTTTTCTGTCATTGCAAAATCTTGTGAAATTGGCCTGTTCCATGCAATGTGTTTGTCAAATGTCTCACCTTGTGCTCTTTATTGTTGTCACCTTGCTTCAGTCCAAACTGCATCTCCTAATTCGCAAAGCCCAGAAAGTTATTCGAGTTTCAAGGTCCACGGGAAACAATCTTTAAATTTTGCCAGTGTCAAAAACGTGCAATGTTTTCAAAAAATCTGTGATGTTTTTGGCTTCCTTGTTTACCTTTGTATCATGTTGAAAATTATATGTGTTTTTGATCTTTCACCGAAAACCCTGTGTGTTTTCAACCTTGCATGTCTTCTTTTCTGTCAGTTCTCCTTGTTCATCTGTCTTAACTGCGCAAGTCTGAGTGGATGGTGGGTCCATGCTCTTCCTGATTGGCTATCGTATGGCCGCATGTTAGAATTTTCTAACATGTGATCATGTGACCGCTTGCCACCTAGTCGTGTGGGTCCCAGTCCTGTTCATTTGCCTGGCGGTCTATTTTGCCTTAGTGCACAAGTGCGATGAGGTGGGCCCGATGTCAGAGGGGAGGTGAAGGCACGTGTTCCTATTAGTTGTCACATGATCACATGTCAGAGTTTTTTGACATGCGACCGGCTCCTTCCTTCAGCATGGGCCTAATGGTGGTTGTTGTTTGGTGGTTCGAGGTGGTGATGTGGCAACCTATGATTGGCTGTCACATGATTGCATAGCCCAATTTTTGGCTATGCAATCATGCGACCACTTGCCACATGTCCCTGGGGCCTAGTAGTAGGTGATGGGGCATCTTTTGGATGCGGTGGCGGTGTTTTATTAGCCGGCAGGCGGTGGTGTTATCTTCGTGCGATGGCAAGTAGCGGTGGCGGTTTGCTGACGGTTAGTCACATGTTTGCATAACCTTTTGCAAGGCTATGCGATCATGCGACTGACATTTTCTGTCAACTCAATGCTGTGACAGTTGCGGTGGTGGTTTGGGTTCGCGGGCTATCGCATGTTCGCATAGCCCATTTCCGGGCTATGCGATCATGCGACAGGGCACCATGTGTGTTGGGGCCTATCTGCAGCTGTTTGATGGGTTCGTTGGTAGATGAGGTCATGGTGATCTCCAGTTGGTCCATGCTGGTGGGATGTTAGGGTTTGAATGCGGGCCTAGGTAGGGGTATCTCGACGGTGATATAATAGCCGGCAGGGTGCATGGTAGTGGCTTGTCACATGTTCGCGTGAGCCAATTTTTTGGCTTGCGAACATGCGACAAACTCTTTTGTGGCAAGCAGTGGCATTGACGGTAATGGGAAATGGCGTGTCGCATGTTCACATAGCCCATTTCTAGGCTATGCGATCATGCGACAACTATTTGGCATCGCCGTTGCAGAGTTAGCCTGAGGTGTTCAAATGGTTAAAAGTATGAGGCCCACGAATTGCATGGTGACCGTTCTAGATTCAAATTTAAATTTCTAAGAACTTCCAGTGACCAAAAAGTACTAGGATTTATGGAATTCATTGCAGAAATGACCTTGTTCAGTGAGATATGACTGGTTTGTTGTTTGTAGTGTGGTCCAGGGTGCTTGACGGTTGTTTGCAGAGCTTGTACCATTTCAGTTGTGTGCTCAAGGCTTGTTGCAGGGTGTCCTTTTGAGCCCAATTTTGTGATCCCCTGTACTTGCATAGAAGAATTTCATGATTGTGGATCAGTTTAGGAATTTCCTCTTTCCTGATTGATTGTGTTTCCCGCCCATGTAATAACTTTTTAGACTGTTTCCAGCAAGTTGGGTGGTTGAAACTCTAGCCCTAGTCATTCGTAGCTTGTTGCAAATTTCCAAGATGACTAGGGGGGTATAAGTTGTAGAATTTTGGATTTTGCAAGTGTTCCAAAACATGGTGCTTTTGGTCCCTAGTTTTTTATTGTAATATACTGATAGAGGTTTGATTTGGTGCCTTTTTCTCATCTTGGTGTCATACCAATTGTATGCTGATCCTGATTGTGTTAATGAAAACATTCTTGAATCCCAATCTTGTATCTTGTGTACATCTTCTAGCTTGTCTCTGAGCTCATATATGTTAATGTCACAAAGTGTGTTAATGTATGGTAAACAAAGAGTATTTTGAATTTATCTTTGAGTTCCTAAAAAAGTTAGGATTAAAGCCTTCTAGGTGAATTCAGTGAGTTTGAAGCCAAGTATGGAATTTGATGTCCTTGTGCTTGAGGGAAAGGGGTAATAGGAAAAGCACTTACCCTGGTTTCCATTGTGTTTGACTTAAGGTATTTAGTTGAAGTATATGGTTGGGTGACTCTTAGCCCTGGGATAAGGCACTGGTCCTTTCTTTTGAAGTCATGGTTAACAACCACACAAACACAAACATTATTTGATATATCTTTAACAATTTTATAAGAGATATAGTGGAATATTGTTTTAGACTCCTTTAGAGAAGTGAGTCAAGGGTACACCTGCCCGAGCATTGAAGCTCAAAGTGTAGAAGGATCTTTTGATCCTTGTTAGTTGGCCCTCTTCCTTGTGGACTTTGGAGTGGTGATAGAGTCAGAGTTTTATTTAAATTATCCATCAAAGTGTAAATTTGCAAGTTGAAGATCAAAGGGAATAATCCACAACCAACAAGTTCCTTTTATGAAATCTATTTAATGGCATTTTTTTTAGGAATATTTTTCAAGAACTATTATTATAACTATCATGGAATATGGAGGAACTATTTATATCTTTGTTAAACATTTTATTAAGGATCAAGAATCTATGGCCAAATTTCTCCCTTTTGCTGTAACTACTGAGTGAGACTCAAATTTTGACTCATGGATTCTCATTATAATTATGTTATTATCCTTTACTGTGGGATGGGTGAATATGTGATGATTCAATAAATTAGTCATTAATGTAAAATTACGTTTTTGAACCTATGATTATAAGGTGATCCAGGAGTCATTATTTATTGTTTTCTTCTATTATATTCATGTTGTCTGATAGATTTATATCATTTGTGAGTACACTTAACATGTAATCTTCATGGTCATTGAGGTGTATTTGTAGAAATTAATTAAGGCAATATCTCTGTGTTTTCTAGTTTTCATGGTCATGAGAACTGAGGCACAACTGTAGAAATTAGTTACATTAATTTAATTGCATATTTGTTAATGAATTTCTCATAGTGGTGAACATTCATTTTAAGGCTCTTTTTCTCTCTAGTTAAGAGCATACCCAATCATTTATGAAAAATTAAAAAATATATATATGCATTGAATATCTATTTTAGGGAGTTGTACCTATCAATTCAAAGATTAAGATAATTGAAAGCTCTTTTAATTGTTCATTAATAGATAATTCTTGTGAGGGTTTGAGTCAATATTGTTAAAGACTAATCTGTTAACTAAAAATATTCACACAATGTTGAACATCAAACAAAAAATCATAATTTTACATTAAAAAATCACTTTCATGCACATATAGTTTGAGTCAATATTTCTATTGTCTAACCTTAACACCAGAAATATATAGTAATAAATAAGCATCCTGTATGTAACTAAATTTGATCTCCTCAAAGATTTCTTAATGGATATGGATCTTGTCATTGTGTATTGAGACCCAAATGAATTTATGAGCATTATGTGTTGGATCTTGTCACTGTCTAATGTGGATGATATGATTTGAAGTCGATGCCGTGAAGGCACTCTTATGTTTGGCACCCGCTTGTCCTTGCTATATTTTCTTTTTCTTTTCTTGTTGAGAGTTATGTGCTTATTATATTAAATCATATGACATATTTATGTTTACTATATATTGTAAACAAATAGTTCACATCTAACTAAAAAATGGTTGTTGAACGGAACTTATATATAACACTTAAATGTTATATGAGAAAAAGCATAAGTAGATTTATTAATTGATGTAGCTCGACCTGGAATTTTATGGTCACCCCTACTGGTCATATGATTTTTTTTGACGGTTTGGTCATTTTACTACCTTTCATTTTATGTTTTATGAAAATTATTGATTGTCAAAAAACATTATTTGCAAATAATTTATATTACTATTTTTAAATTAGAAATATTCTAAATTAACAATAATATATAATAAATCATATAAATTTTTTATTTGTGCTAAAATAAAAAATAATTTATAAATAATTGTTATTTAGTAACATACTGAAATTAATTAAATAAATTTCTAAATTCATATGCTTTATTTTAAAAAGAATTTTAAATTAATACAAATATGCAATAAACAATATAGAAACATTAGATTTCATTACATACTAATATCATAAATTACTAATATATTTAAAAATCTCAAATTTACTAAACAATTTCCAGAATTTATCTACACTATTTAAAAAAAAATTCTAAATTAATAGGAATATATAACAAATAAAATAGAAACATATCTATTACATAATAGTAATATTAAATGATGATCACCTAATAATTTCTAATAATATCAAGTTTCTGAATTCATATTAAAATAATTTAAAATTTAAAAACATTCATATCTATCATTTTAAAATATCCAAATAAATTTCTATTTTATCATAAATATTTTAAAATAGTATATATTTATATTATAAAGTAAAATACTATATTTCTTATAATAAATTTTTATGGTTTATTAATAATCTCAAATGTTATATTTATAGTTTTATAAAAATATAGCATGTCAATCTATAAGGTCTATAAAATTTTCAAGTTGTCATATATGGTCAAAAAGTGCAAAAATGACCATTACGACCATCAAATTCTAGGACTGGACGTGACTAAGCTCCCTACAAAATGTACCATCAACCAAATTTTAAAAAGCAGAAAACATAATAGATTTTCATGAAATTTTCGGTATTCGTTCTTCATGGTTTGCATATTTTTTGGTCGAAAACCATAAAAAAAATTGTACAAAAATCACTATATTTTCGTGAATCTGGAAAAAAAAAGTTTGGCCTTTTTTTTAAAAATAAAAAAATCAAAAAAAATCTTTAGTGCATTTTTGTAGGAGCTTAGTGCACACCTAAGTTATTAATAAGGAAGGAAATATTTGTTTGGTTTCAAATAAAATGTTATAACTATTTATTATAAGTATGTCTTTTGAAAAATACAATGTTGATTATAAAATAATATATTTTTTTAAACAAGTTTTATTTATGATTAAATCAACAGGGAGAGGGTTCTAATCTCTTAGAGCAAGAACAACACATCAACAAGAATGTAACTCAAACTTCAAGCTATCACAATCTAATGGACCAAAACCCCTGCACTCATGATTTCAAAATTTTAATAAAATTTTTTTAGAGAAAGAAACTATATCCCAGATACTCAGTACTACTAGCATTATTCTTCCAACCATTAACATAACAATAGTTTTACTAGTATGGAATTTTAAAGGAATATCAACAATAAATAGATAGTCCATATTAGACTCATAGACAATTAAGTCATTCTTAATCACAAAAACTAAACTGTAAGTAAACCAAAAGATAATAAAACCTAATGAGCAAGCATCATTGAAACATCTGCAAAATAACATATTCATAGAAAAAAAGAGGAGACAACCTCAAAGAGTAGCTTCTTGGACAACTTTTAAAGGAGAATTGTTATCATAGTGAAAAAGTATTATTTCTATATGTACAACTATTGTGCAAATAAATTAGAGTATTTCAAATTAATGAATTGTCCTATCAAAAATTTAAAAGGTAAGCACAATAAATACCTTGTATTTTTCTCTAAAATGTGAAGAACTGATGAAAGGTTTTAGTGTTCAACTATTTGTCTATTTGTGTTAGATATAAAAGTAGAGATAACAAAGATTTTAGTTATTACTAAGTAGTTGGTCTATTCAGATTGTGTATAAGATATATTTTATATAATTGAATTATATTCTATTGAAAATAAATAATGTTTTTTTCATTTTGTTACTATTTATGAGTATGTGCAGGATCATGGTATGCCAAAAAGTGGCGATGTGAAAAAGAATTCATGATTGATAGACTCTTTGAAAAACTACTATAACTTTCAAACAATATAACATTTTTGAAATCTAAAATATACATCACATTCTATGCTTCACCTAGTAAAATAATACTAATTTTTTTTTTCAATTTGGTGAAGTTTAGACTAAGTTAAGGTGGTTAGACATGAGAGTTTTTATATTCAGAAAAATTCATAGCAGAAAAATCATAATTAATTATTTACTTAGAAAAAAAATATAAAAAAATATACTTCACATCTGGACATGAGTCTACTACTTTTATCTAGAATCTTATAAAAAAATATTATCATTTGATTTTTTTAATGTGGTCAGACATACACCTACTTGTTATCTTTCTGGTCCTAATTGATAGATCTATTGAAAAATAGCTATAACTTCTAAACTATATAACATTTTTGAAATCCAAAACATGTGTCATATTCTATGATTTTCCTACTACAAGATAAATAGTTTTTTAAAAATTTAATAAAGTTTAGACCAAGTTAATGTGGCCAGACATGAGCATTTTTGTATTCTGGAAAAGTTGTAGAAGAAAAACCATAATTAATTATTTATTTGGAAAAAAATTTACAAAAAAATGTGTTGAACATCCATACACGAGTCTAATACTTATATGTAGAATCTTGTAAAAAAATTTTATCATTTGATTGTGTTTAAGGTGGTCAGACATACACCTACTTATTTTTTTCTAAAATTTTCATACTACTACATTGAAATTGGAAATTTTCAACATATAGAATAATTAGTTTTTAAAAAAGGCCTAGTATCTTAGAAACTAAATTCAATTTTTTGCAGATTCTCTTGTTACATATTTTTGATATAATATCTATAACTTGTTCAATTTTTATGTCAACTTGTCTAAACCTAATTTTCTGAATTTTCATTGCCACTTAAGGGCCTAGTTTTGCATACCATGATCGTGCACATACCCTTACTTTTATATTAAATTTTGGTTGAATCTTTAAAAATTTAATTTTAGTACACTTTGCAAAGGTGTAGCTTCAAGTTGTGTTTTAGTGTTCATCAAGTTGTCCCTTTATCCTTGTAAATGTTTATCTTTGAGTTGTGTTCTTAAGATATCATTACCAAAAATCTCAAATTACAGAGTCTTGAATTATTTGAAAATGATCCCTAAGAGATATGATTGAGATCTATTATTGTTTCATGATGTGAAATAGTATAATTCTAGATCATACAATTTAAATATTATTGGAGAGTAATCTATATTGAGGTCAAAACAAATCTTGAACCTCTTTCCAAAAAAAATCTTCGCAATACATGCAATCTTAAAAAAATATTAGTGTAACAAAAAAAAATAGAGAAAAAGAATAAACTTAACCAAAAAATGCTTCTCATGAAAAGTGGCATGTCAAAGTGAGAAGCTAAATTGAGATGATGGAAATTATTCTATCCTTCGATACTACCAACCTCTAAACAAGAACTTATTATGCTTTATTCATTTGATGTTTAAAGTGTTTCTATAATGGTCTCTGTTGGGAATATTCTTAAAATTCTGAGGTTTTTTGTCCATTCTGATAGGTTAATCCTCTGGTCTATAAAGTTTCCTAGGTCCAGGTGTTGGAGTTCTTCAAAAAATTGACATAACCCTATTTCAAAGTCCTTACCCTAGGTCTTGCCCTTGAAGAATTTTGAATTCATGTAAGAAACCCCCAAAATGCTTACCACTTTCAAAATAAATCCTAAGTCATTTTCTTTATTCCTTTTCGAGTGTTACTTTTTTAAAAATCACTTAGGTCTGTTAAAGAGCACATGCATTTTTTTTACTACGCGGGGGTTATGTTTTTCCTCAGTCTAGAAACCCGGTGGTATAAATAACATTTTCCTATGTTTTAAGTTCTTTCCAACTGAGAATCTTCAACGAAGATCTAACGGCGGTCGCATGTTTGCATGAGTGTCTTTTAAGCTATGCAAACATGTGAAATGGCCGTTGATCTTATAAAAAAAGTCAGATGTGGAGATCAGTGGGACCACTTACAAGTATCTTACAACTGGTGGCTTTCTATTTGTTGAGATCAGTGGGGCTGGTGATAGAAGAATCTCTGAGGTTTTAAAACAGTAAAGGGAAGATCGGACGGCCATCATATAATCACATGGAATCTTTGAAGCCTATGCAATTATGTGACAGGCCATTGATCTTGCATTGAATCAAGTGTGATTCTTTGGTAAAACCTTTTGACAGATGTGCATAAATGAAGTCTTCTCATTGGTTAGCTTCAGCAAACACCGGTGCTCGAAAAGAGAGAAAGTACCTGACATTCTGCCAGGTGTCGCAAATGTGGAGTTTCTTTATTAACGAAGGCAGGGTGGGACCAGCGGTTTAAAAGAAGACAGTGATGGTTAGTGGTAACGGGTTTTTGTATGTTCGCATAAGCTTCTTTTAAGCTATGCGATCATGCGAAAAGCATTTCATGTTAACAAAGGAAAGTTACAAGAGACCGCCAGGAAATAGAAAGGTAGTGTGATGGTTAGTCGCATGTTCGCGTAAGTGTTTTTTTAGCCATGTGATCATGCGATAAGCCATTGGATCATCTGCTAATAAGGATCAATGGTTCTCATTCAAACTAAAGGTAAAATCATGCGAAGTAAGGTTTCCCGTTGAAGAAGTGATAGTTCACTCTTCCGGAGGAGTAATTGTTTCAATCGTGCTAAATTAATTGTTGACAGGACTACTTTAAGTGGCTCATATATTAGAATTTCACACACTTTCAGAAGCACAAAGAGATCAAAGTTTGCAGAGATTCAGGCGTGAAGATTTCTGAGGATTGGTTGCTTTTCCCAAGAGGTCATGAAAGAAAAATGGTTGGTATACAAGAAAACACTAGATTTTATCTGGCAATTTGATTCAGGATGGGATCCCCTGAAAAGCATAACTCCAATGGGGAAGAAAATAGACACTCTCATGAATTGTTTTCAGGGTGTTTTCTAGACTTTAAATGAGAAGAAGGAAAAAGTGATGAAGGATGATCCAGAAAAGGCTAGACAATTGTTGAGTAAGCCTGTGTTTGCAAAAGGATTACCCCCAGGGAGATATGTGGTACAAAAGAAGACTGGTTACAATGTGGTGATACCAGAATAGAGCCAGAAAAAGTAGATGGATAAAAGGGATATCCCATCAACCTCACAACAGGTTGGAAAACAAAAGGAAATTATGGAGATCCCCGATTCTCCTCCTCAGATTGCTGAAGATATTGTTGATTCTCCACCCCCATCAAAAAGGCAAAGGTTGGAAGAGAGACCTGTTCATGTGGAAGAGGAGTACTCCCCATCACAGTCTCCTATAAGAATTTTTGATGACCAAGAGATTGCAGAACAAGTGCAGCAAGTAGATGCTCTAGGTCAGATCTTCATGACTTATGAAGAAGTAAATGAGGGAATGCCAGAGCTACCAGAAGAACCTAAGTTGGATCTAACAGTAGGGGAGTTAGTAGGCACTGAATTGGACCCTGTAATCAAGCAAGCTTGTGAAGAGTTTTTGGTTGATGATACTTTTGTTAAAACTAGGGCCTTTATGCAGTTTCTTTGGAAATTAAACATCAAGCAATTTCAAGAAATCTGTGAGAAGAGACATGAAGTGAATCCAGATAAGGATTTACAAGTTATAGAGGAGGAAGTGAAAATAGAGATGACTACAAAGTTCAAACAAATCACTCTAGAACAGGGAAGAGATATGGTAAAGATGTCAGGAGTACTGATCCTCCCAGAATGGGATATAGCTGATGCAGTAGTGTTTGATGCAGTCAAAAAGCAAACCACTCCTCTCCATAGGACTCTAGAAGAAGTAGAACAAGCTGTTAAAGGAGTCACTTTCAGTGATAATCATCAAGCATTGGTGATGTGGTCTTTGAGGAAGAATGAAAGTGATAAAGGAAAGCAAATTGTCAAAGATGACCTCTCAGGGAGTTTAATTGTAAGAAGAGTTACTGATACATCTTTGGTGGAGGTGTCAGGTATGGTAATGGACACGGCACAATTAATAGCAAAGGTGGCAGAAAAGGAAGCCAGAGAGAAAGATGAACTCACTACAAAATTGGAAACAGTCTTGAAGGTTTATGGTGAGATGAAACAGGGGATTCTTGAGAGAGATATTCTGATTGCAGATTTAAGAAAGAAATTGGGAGAATAGGGCCCAATAAAGTTATCAGAACAAATTCAGATAGCTTCTTCCTCTGCAGGGCCTTCCTCATCAAGCCCCATTATTGAACTTCCCCCTTCCCCTTCTCCTCCTTCCATGGATGAAGAAGATGTTGATCAAAGGGTAAAAAATAAGTTAGCTGGTAAGATAAGAGGTGTTGTGTCACATTTTGTTGCCAAGGTGAGACCTAAAGAAGTATACAAATCTGCAAAACAATTGGCAGATGTCTTAGTGACTTTTCAGAAAGAGGTGGCAACTGTGGACAAAATTTTGGAAAGATGGACTGCAAGGAAAGACACTCTGAGGTCATGGTTTGATCAAAATAAGGATCAGTGTGTTGTAAATATTGAGCTTGCGAGTACTTACAGGGTTATCAAAGATCTTTTTGAATTTGAGGTGAACAGGGAGAGTATGAAGAGAAGGTTAGAAGTCTTAAGAACAAGATACTTCCAGGATGATTTCCAAATTTTCCCTGGTCTTATCAAGGCAGATGGGGTAATCAAGGATAAAAGTCAATGGATGGAGCAAATAGATAGACGAGTGCTAACTAAAATAAATGACATTCTTGGTATAGATGATAATGCCCCATTTGTGCATTTTATTTAACTCCTCCAGGATGCTAGGTTACATTTTGCTAATGTGAGAATAGAGGTTCATCAGTTGGTTGCTGAGTGGGAAAAGTTGTCCCCAAAGAAAGACGAGGTCCTTGCCTTTCATTGGCCAAGTGAAGAAACCTACATGACTTGGGAATCCACGTATCTGTCAGGAGATTTAGAAGAAAGGGAAATCAGTTGAAGAGGCGGTAGGTGTTAGTATCCCAAACTTTTGAAAGTCAAGGTAAAAGGGACAAAAATGTCAAACAAATTGTCACAGACACGAATCAGACACCTAGCCAAATAGAGTTGTAGATGGCATCTGATCCAGAAAATGAGGGAGAGCAAGTTTCAAACAAAGAATGATGTAAATTAGCCGGATGGTGGTCATCATTCACACAACAAATTTAGCAACTACTCTGTAATATCTTTAGACAAAGATGCCACCTGTGGGACTGTTGGAAATAGATATTTGTAATCTGTTGTTGCAAACAACTTTCCCGATTTGTAATCTTTTTTTTAATGCAAGATCTTTTAACAGCCATCCGAAGCTTGTTGCATCCTTTTGAGGATTCCAAGATGGCTGATTGGTATAAGTAGTAGGGCCTTGTTCATTTTAAAAGGAGGTGGAGAAATATACTATAGAGGCTTAACGCCATTGTTGAAATCTTAGAATATTTTATCAGATTTTGAAGTGTATTAATGCAGTGAGGTTTTATTGGAATATAAAGAGAATTCCCTTGCATGATTTCAATTGTCTTCTTCTTTGAATTATATGGCTTTTGTGTATTGAATCTATAAGGTAGTTTTGATATACCATTTACAAGGTATCTGTGATTTTAATCTCTAGCTCCTTTCAAGGAAAGGGTAATGTTTTTAGGTTAATTTCTGAGAGCTTAGGAATTTAGCAAGAATTTGATGATCAAATGTGTTTAAGAGAGGATGAATTGTAAGGCACTTCATTTGGGATTTATTTATGTTTCATTTAGAAGATTTCTGTAGGTATACATTTCATTGTTTGACTCTATAACCCGAAGATAAGGCACTGGTCTATCCTCGATTTTTAGAGATCTCACCCTCAACAATTTTCAAATAATAATTTACTTTCGTGTATATTTTGAGTGACTGAGAAGATAAAGTTTATATCAAGAATATAAACTATTGTTGTGATCCTTTCAAGAAGTAGATCTAAAAGGGGTTAACCTGCCTGAGTTCAAAGCTCGAAAAGAAGGAGTTTATCCTTGTCATACTTGCCATTTTCTACAAATAAATGTCTGCTTCCATTAATATATCATCATGGAGCATTAAGTTTGAATATAGGTACACCCACCTGGGTCTGTGGAGCTTGAAGTAGAAGAAGGACATGGTCCTTATCAATTAGCCTTTTCCCTATAAGAATCCAGAGTTGAGAACCCGTGAGTCAAGTTTGAAAACTGTATTGGCAATTCTACATGAAAATGAGCTAACAGTCTCAACCTCAACCTAGGCTAAGTTCACTTTATTTGGTATATAGACAGTGGTATTGTAATTTATCTTTTGTCATTTGATCAATTATTCTTGGTCTAAATATAAATAAAAACCAAACACAAGTTGATCTAATGCTTAAAAAAATTGGACATGTAAACTGTTAGTCCATTTTCCTGTGATAGAAAAAATCCTTTGAAAATGGCCTTTTCCCTGCAAATTTTGAAGTTGTCTCTACCCGACCTGCACTCACAGTTTCAATGTGCGAGGAAAATCCACAAGGTCTTTTGGTGTACACTCTTGGCCTCTTGTTCTTTGTTGTGTCACCTAGCTCCAGCTTTGATCGCATCTCCTAAATTGCAAAATGCAGGGAGTTATTCAATTTTTAAGGTCTACGGGAGATAGTTCTTAATATGCCAAATTATCAAAAACCCATTATTGTTTTCTATCTCTGTTACTTTTGGGGTCTGCATGAAAACCTTGGTTGTTTTTTACTCACACTTATCATCCCCACTGCTAGGACCAGTTGATGGTTTGAATAAGGTAGAATACCCTGGATGTTTTTGATCCTTCGCCGAAAACCCTGGATGTTTTTGACCTCTCATTTCTTTGCTTCTACTGGCACTCCTTGTTCGTTGGTATTAAGTGCACAAGTGTGATGGTTGGTGGGGCCAGATTCTTCAAGTTATAGAGGGAGGAGATCGACGGTCAGCGTATGAGTGTAAGGAATTTTCCATGCTCATGAGATCATGTGCCTGCGGTTGATCTTGTTTGTTTCAGGCATTTCTTCGATGGTGGTCTCGATGTCAGAAAGGAAGCGAAGGTGCGTGTTTTCATTGGTTGTCACATGATCACATGTCAAGAATTTTTGACATGTGACCATGTGATCAGTTGACATCTATCACTTGGGGCCCGTTGGTGGATAAGTGCAGTGGGACCTGTCTGCTCGGTGGCACTAATGTGTCAGTGTTTGGTTGGTTGAGCCGGATGGTGATGTGGAATTGCAGTGGGACCTGACATCCATATAAAATCAATGGTTGGTGTAAAAGCTTATGAAGTGTGTCAGGTCTATGAGATTATGAGATGACCGTCGATCTTCCTGTGTGGGCTCGGTTGAATTTCTCCGTGTCTTTGGCAGTTGTGATAAAATGTTTAGCGGCCCGACAAAAATTCTTCTTGTTCGTTGGTTCGCATGATAAATTGGCAATGCCCTAAGTGTTTTGGCGATTCAGCGAACATGCATTCGCACATTCTCTAAATGATTCAGTAATGACGTAAAGTTTTCCATGACTTGGCGATATTCTTTCAGTTGCGCGTTTGCCTAATAGGAGGGTTGAGTTTGCTGAGATGGTGGGACCGTCTGATGATATGTCAAGTTCTTATTGGCTAGCGAGTGTTGATGTGGATATGTTGTCAGAAGGTTTGAGAAAATGAGAGAATTTGGATGTCTGCTTGCCAGATTTTGTGACGTGTCTTCCTGTCATTGGTTGGCTGCATCGATGACGTGGTTTTTCTTAGTGGGGCCCATGTCTGTAGTGTGCGAGCATGTTTAACTTTTGGTGGTGAATGTTAGTGGGTTGCCACATGTTCTCATAAGCCATTTTTAGGCTATGCGAACATGCGACTAACCATTAAGATGTCACCATTGCGGACTTAAAGGTAGGCCCAGTCTTTTGGCAAGGGTTTCAGTGGTGGCATAGAAAGTTAAGTGTTGGCAGTTTGTCGCATGTTTGCATAGCCCATTTCCTAGCTATGTGATCATGCAACAACTGTTATGCATGTCACGGTTGTGGAGTTAAAGGTGGGTCTTGCCGACGTGCTTATTTCTAGTTGGTGGCTTGCTAGTGTGGGACCACAACTTCTCAAGAGGGTTTTTAGTCGCAGTTACGCAGCTAGGGGATTGTGGTCACATGATTGCAAGGGTGAGTAGGGTGTCTTGCGATCATGTGACTAGGTATAAATGTAAACCAGGATTCCTTTAAGGGCCGCCCAATTTGCTAGGAAAGATGAATCATCAATGGCCATGTTTTAAAATGAATTGGGTGCCAAAGAATTGACCGTTGGAATTCAAATTCAAGCTTGCAGAGGGTTTTCACGGTAGAAGGTACTAGTTTTGATGGTTTTAGTAATGGTTTTTGACTGGTTTAATGGCGGTAGGTGTTGTAGTCTGGTCTGAGGGTCTCAGTGGTCAATGGCATGATGTTTTTGTACCCAGTGGAGAATGTTGGCGGTGTCTTGCATGTTCACATAGCCCTTTTCCCGGCTATGTGATCATGCAACAACCATTATTTTGCAGGATTTTCAAGCAATGAACCATGTGCGATGAAGGGGGTTGCTCAGAATTAATTTTTGCAGGATAGTAGCAGTTGCGAAGTTGATGTGAAGGACTTTTTTTTTGCTTGAGGTGTGTTTGTAGATGGTTGATTAGATCGGTTCTCATGGCAATTCCTTGATGTCTTGTACTGAGCTCGCAATTTCTCATGATTATAGATCATTCTTGGATCTGATTATCCAGGTTGTTTGGTTTTTCACCCAATGTAATAAATTTTTTATTGGTTAAGTTGTTCTAGTGGGTGAAACCTTAGCCCTACCCTAGCTGTCTGAAGCCTGTTGCATCCTGTTTGGGATTCCAAGGCAGTGAGTGGTATATATTGTAGCATTTTTGACTTAGTGTGGTTTTCCAAGATTTCTTTTGGTCCCAGGTTGTTGATCTATAAGCATTTGAAGAAGGAGAAATTGGATTTTGGGTCTGCATCCTATCTTAGTATTTCTTTGATTGTATACTGATTCTGAGTATGTTAATGAGAATGTTATTGGGTTCCAATCCTACATTTGTGTATGTCTTCTTGTTCTGGTTCTGGGCTCATATATGTTAGTATCACAAAGTGTATTAGCATATGGTAAACAAAGAGTATTATGAAGTCATCTCTGAGTTCCTAACAAAGTTAGGATTAAAGTCTTTTGGGTGAGTTCAGTGAGTTCATAACCAGATAAGAATCTGATGTCCTTGTGTTTGAGGGAGAAGGGTAATAGGCAAAGCACTTATCCTGAACCCAAGAGTGTTTGATTTATAATTTTCAGCTGATATATGCAATTGGGTGACTCTCTGCCCTAGGATAAGGCACTGGTCCATTCTCTGGAAGCTTTTCATGGCCTACAACCACACACATACACAAATTAAATGATAATATCTTTCAATTAGTCAGTAATGGGTATATTGGTATATTATTTTGGATTTCTTTGAAGAAGTGAATCAAGGGTACACCCGCCTGAGCATTAAGGCTCAAAGTGTAGAAGGATCTTGTTGATCCTTGTTAATTGGCCCTCTTTCTTGTAGACTTTGGAGTGGTGATAGATTCAAGGTTATTTTAAAAGTTATCCATCAAAGTATAAATCAGCAAGTGAAGATCAAAGGGAAGAACCAACATAAACCTCTTGAGATCCATGGTATTTGGTGTCTTCAAATTGGATTGATTCTATTGATAGATAAAATGATCTTTCCAATCTTACAATTGTTAGTGTCATATCCCAAGTTGATAGACACTTGTTATCTAGGACATATAACAACTTTGAGACTTTTGTTGACTTGGTCGAGTACTTCACGACCTAAGTCATTTTTCTTTGAAGTTTTATTCGACATGATAGTTGATACTTAATGATTTTTTTTTGACCTATGATTTGTTTTACTATCATGTAGTTATGAAGATTATTAATTGAGTACATGCATTTCAATATTAATGATGTAAATATGCTATAAAATTAAGAATTTTACAAAATTAATTTTTTTATTATGGTTTATGGATTGACCTACTTATGAGAATCTCTAGTGGTTTGAGATGTTTTATAGGTTGAAGGTGGGGGTGTGGTTTAGGTAGAGAAGGCTAGCTCCCCGACAGTAGTGAAATCAAAAAGATATGGCTCTTGCACACGCCATTTAGTTTAAAATATATATTTTATATTCTAACTTGGTTCCTATTTTTCATGTGCATATAAAAATAATTATTATAGAATTGTTACTCTTTGATTGACATTATTCAAAATGGTTCATTTATTTAATTATGTAATATATGGGAAGTGATAGTATTTAAATAATTAGTTATTTTAATAATTAGATTTAAATTATACAAATATTCAATTACAAAGAAAAATATGCTTAAATGAATTATCTAATTATTGATCAGAAGCACTAATGTCTATTAATAGAGAGTCCTTAACTGTTGTTAACGAAGAGCTAGAAATTTTCCTTTTAAAACAAAATATGATACTTTAATGATAGTTCGATAAGAATGTGGTTTAAAGTGGGAGAAAAAGTTATTAAATAGAAAAAAGTTAATCTCTACATGGTCTGTGAGTATGATAGACACAACTTAAGTAAGCTCTCTATTACCTACTAGTTGGGTGACATGAAAGACTCATTAGAGGTTTTAATTGGAAGAGAAAGAATATAAATAGAGTTGTGGGTTTCCATTCAAAACATGCACGAAGAACTTTGAAAAATAAAGGAAGCTACACACTAGCTGGAATAGCTTGGCAAGGGTTTGGGAAGGTCCAACTATTTTTCAAATTTCTACCAATATTCCCAAGTTCCTTTCTTTCTCATTTTGTTTATTAAATGTTAGAATAGTAGTATAGGCAGATGACATCCTTTATCTTAAAAGAATTAGAGATTGTACATTTTAGGAAAAATGCTACCTAGAGGGCTGTGAAGGAAGAAGAAGAAGTCAAAGGTGAGGACTCTAATGCATGGTTGGAATTAAATGTTGGAGTAAATAGGAAATTGTCTAATTAATTAAAAATGAGGAAATTTTCTAATTAATTAAAAATAGGAAATTGTCTAATTAATTAAAAATGAGGAAATTGTCTGATTAATTAAAAATAGGAAATTGTCTAATTAATTGAAATTAGATTTTATTTTGGCAAAATTTTTATATTTATATTAATAAAAAACTGGTTCAAAAAGGGCTCCTGGAGAAAAGAATCAGTGAAGAAAAACTTCGTTCGTTACCCATAATACAAATAGAAGAAAGATCTGCAATAAATTCATAATCTATCCTAGCCCTCATAGGCCAAAAAAGGACCTGTTACAATGGTGAAAAAACCCCCTAATCATCATTCCCCTAAAGACTTTTAGAAAGGAAGGATAGATATTATCAATAATCTGATCCAAATTACAAGATTACAATGAATAGTAAGATCAGCATATAGCTTAAGACCAATGACCCGAAAGAGTAAATAATTGTGTACAAAATATGAGCCTGATAAGTAAAAAACCAACCATGCTGAATATTCAAATTTAAAACCAAATATTTTTATAAAATTGGAGGCCGAAGACTCTGTCAAGCACACCCAAATAGAAGGCTAGTGGAATGCTAGACGAAGAGAGCAAAATTGAAGCCAAATCGAGGACTCTGTCAACCACACCCCTATAGAAGACCAGTTGGAAGGAGAAAAATTGAGCCAAAGAAAATCATCCTCTGACGTTATCATATAATCAAAAGTGTACAGATATACAAGATAAGAAACCTGTAGTGTTAGTTAGGACCAATTTTGGTAAAAACTTGATATAATCAACCATCATGTCACAAAATCTCATCCCCAAGCTGAGATGGAGGAGAGAATAATAGAGAGCTCCATAATATATCTACATCATTAGGAATGAATGAACCAGACCCAAAGTCATTATTAGAATTGTGAGGTGGAAAAAGGGATTCTCCCATACAGGGTTCCGAGAAGTGCAACAAATGACCTATTGAACTACACAGAGCTGAGGTAGGGGCAATACCATCCATAAAACAAGCAGCTGAACAAGGGAAAGTATTATCATTAGCAACTACATTAGACTAATCCATAAGACCGAGCATGGCATAAGTCTTAGGAAAAGCTTTCCCCCGATACCTTGCTTCTACAACATTTCTATTTAACACAATATCCAAAGGCATAATAGAAGAAGAAGAAATACAATCCTTAATTGCCCAATGGATCATAACATACTTATCTTTATTTAAAAGTAATTAATGCTGAAAGATACCACCAAAAAATGTCTCCCCCTACCATAAATTATCGCTTTGAACAACAGAGAGCAACTTGTTATTTTGAATAAATTTTGGCAAAATTACCCAATTTGCCACATGAAAAAGTAGAGACCAAGACTGGGAGAGGTCAAGGAAGATAGAGAAGAAGATGTAAACAATTTGGGATGGAAAAATGACTCTCTTAAATTGCGGTGACAAAATAGATTCACCAATAAGCCAATGAATATACCTACGACAGTTGGAACAATGAACAACAAACATAGAATCCAAAAGATCCTCATTAATCTTACTCTCAAATGGGAGCTCAAAGGCATCAGGAGGAAACATAACCCTTAAATTTAACAGCCTGAATTCATTGTCAAATCTAGAGCCAGCCATATGTGAGACTAGAGCAGTAATCACCCAAATAAAATGTAAACCAACACTAATAAATGCCAAAGAAGTGTACAGTAAATAAAGGCCTAATGTGTCAGATAAGGGAATAATCACCATAAATGCAAATAGGTACAAATTTACTGTCATTTCATGTAAACATATAGAGGGTAATTAGTATTCTTAAGTGAACGGATAATGAAAATCATACCCATGTGAGAGCCTCGGCCAAAAACAAAAAATAGCCTATGATCCATCATCAACCTACAAGGTACTGATTTGAATAACCAAAAGATGATGCAAAAATGAAGTGTGACGAGCACAACAAAATAAATCAAAATCTGCATGATTAAAAATAATCATACTATATTCAAAGTACAAATCAAGGGAGATTATGATACGATCATCCACATAAAAAATTGATAATCCCATAATTAATTCACTATCAAATTCAATAGTATAGAGAGAATTTAAAGAACCGATTCAAAGAGAATTAAATTAAATATGTCTGGATGGGATTTCATGGAGATCATGTTAGAGGGGAAACTAATATGAAGACCTTTCACACCTAAGTTTGCAAGAAAATTTGGTAACTTATTCCCCTCTCTAAAGATGTGAGAAAGATAACACTCAACATGGAGAAACGTAATGTTTAAATTTTTTGCAACAGTGAGACCATGCAACAAAGTGTTTTATTCTACTAGATCAATGATCCTAGGAGGAATGGGATGAGTCAAAAAATAGAGAGCCAAACCATGACAATCTCGAAGTGAAAACCTATAACCAAAACACTCGGATTACCCTTTGAAGATCCATCAAAATTAAGTTTGACAAAACCCTGTTGAGGCGGGATCCACTTAAATTTAAATCTTGTTGTCAATCTATCCTTAGGACAAAGAGGATAAGGAAGCAATAGAAAAATTAAACCCTTCCAATTTTTAGAAATAGTACTGTCCCAAGATGAAAAATTCTGGTTGCCATTAAACTTCCAAGAATAAGCGTTAGCAACTTCAACAATAGATTTTTCAAGTCTAGCCAATATAGATTTGAAAGAAGAAGGATGGTTATGAAAAATCCTTTTGTTCCTCTCCCACCAAATAGACCACAAAACCAAAGAAGGAATACAAATCCATAAACAAGAAAACATAGATTTATGAGATAAAATAGGCCGAGAATTGAACAAATCCAAAACCAACAAAGGAAGAGGCATATACAAGATCAATTTCTGTATTACAAAGGACCAACAAAGTTCTCCAAAGGGACAATTTTTAAAAAGGTGGTTAATCAACTTGACATTATCATTACAAAGAACACACTGGAATGATCTTGCAATATTAAGCCTAGCTAATCTTTCACTAGTCAGATGTTGTTTCTTCAAAACTAACCAGGCAAAATAACCAGCTTTAGGAAGAACAATAGAATGCTAGTAGAAGTAAAAAGCTCTTTGATTTGCCATATTATTTTGAATGGATTGAAGCAATTTATAACCAAGTTTAATAGAGTAATTACCATCAGCAGAAGGAGCCTAAAAGAGGCGATCAGGGGCCTTAGAAAAGGTAACCATCGTATCAAGAAGATACTGATTTGCATTAGATGCACTTTGAAAATCAATAGGAAGGTCTTGAAGATCCTTCCAAATTACTAAGCCTAAATGAAATTGAACTGTAGATACATTGTCAATAAGAATACATCCCCAATGTAAAGAAGCAATTTCCCAAATGTCATGAAAAATATCTAGGGTATGCAATAGGGGCAATCCATTCCTTGAATCAACGCAAAAATTAACCAATTCACCATTATGAACCTCCCATGAGACATAGGAGGTAACAATGTGCCTAGAATTTATCATAAAGTTCCAAATGGTAGATCCTTTAGGAGGATCAAGGGCTGAAATGACCCTGGCTGGGTTTAAATTATCCAAATATTTTTGTTGCATTAATTGACACCATTTAATAGCAAGTCATGCAAACATTTTCTAAATTAATTTACCACCAAAACCCAAATTTCTATTAGAAAGGTTATGAAGACCCACACACCTAGCGGGTGGAGAAAGAGACATGTTAGAAAGAGAAATGAGAGGAATCTTCTTTTGACCTGTCATGTTAGCCATCCAAAGAAAATCCCTAATTAACTTATCAATTTGATTAAGTATTAAATTTGGAGCTTGTAATACTAAAATATATTAGTTAGGAAATGCTCATAAAACTATTTTAATAAGGAGGATCCTATCAAAAAGAGACAACCATCTAGTTTTCCAAGCCAAAATTCATGATTTAATATGATTAATAACTGACTGCCAATAACATGACTTATTATGACCCATGAAGAAAGGAATACCCAAATAGGTAGAACGAAGTTGATCTAAGGGAAATCCTAGAATATTAACAATCTTAAAACATACCTTAGGGTCAGTATTGAAGACATAAAATTTTGATTTTTGAGCATTGATTTTCTACCTAGAGACACAGGTATACAAATCTAAGACCTTTTTAACTTGCATAGCTTCTTGAATAGAGGCTTTCCTGAACAATAACGTATCATCAATAAATAGGGAATGTGTGACTAAAATAGAAGTGTGTCCACAATATTAACACTGAGACAACAACTAGAAATTTGAGAAGCATTAATGAGATGACTCAAGGCTCTAGCCATGATAATGAAAAGACAAGGTGACAAAGGGTAACCTTTCCTAACACCTTGAGTTGATGGGAAGAAACCAATAGGAAAACCATTAATTATGATAGAAAAGTGGGCCCCAGAGATACTAGCCTTAGTCCACTTACACCATTTTTCAGAGAAACCAAACTTAAGCAAGACCTGAATAAGGAAATACCAATTAAGCTTATCATAAGCCTTCATCATATCCAATTTAACAACAAAGGAAGGAATCGAATGTTCATTAATAGAGTGAAGGGTTTCATGGGCTAGAATGGCACCATCCATAGTTTCCCAACCTAGGATAAAACCACCTTGTTCAGATGAAACAATCCTAGGAATAAGATGAGCTCCGACCTCAAATAAATTACTTTTGTAACAATTTTATAAATAGTGTTACAAAGTGAAATGGGTCTAAAGTCAACAAAGGTTTGTGGGTCATTATTTCTAGGGATAAGGATGATGTTTGTAGCATTAAAGCATTTCAACATAGCTGTATTTTTCCTAGATTCTTCAAGTACAGCTAGAAGATCCAAACATATGACATCCCAATATTTTTGATAAAAAAAATCTGTAAATCCATCTGGCCCAGGAGCCTTCTTTGGTATTAGTGAAAAAACTATAGTTCTTACCTCCATGAGGGTGAATGGAGCCATTAAAGCCAAATTATCTTTAGGAGTGATCAAGGGGGTATAAAATTAATCAATTCATTAAGCTTGGCTTCTTCCACTTGAGGGGTAGTAGGAGGGGATAAGATATTTGAGAAAAACCTAACCCTTTCCTGATGAATACTCTTTTCATCAGAAATTAAATTACTCAGTTCATCTTTAATAGAAAAAATAGATCTAACTACCTTTCTTTGTTTAGCAGAAGCATGAAAAAACTTAGTATTTTGATCACCTGATTGCAACCACAATTCATGAGACTTTTGCCTCCAATATTATTCCTCCCTAGCACACAACTCAGCCCATTCCTCCTAAACACACTTTTTCTTTTCAAAGGTTTGGGAGTCCAACCCATTAGAGATAATTTGTTGATTAATCTCAGAAAATTCCTTTTCAAATTTTGATTTTTGCTCAAAAATATTCTTAAAGACATTAACATTCCAAGCTTTTATCAAATTTTTAACAAACTACATTTTTTATATAGAATTTAAACATCAATGAACCTTCTTCCAACAGAGCCCAAGAAAGTAGCTGACCAATTAGGACTAAAATATGAGCCCTTCCAAAAGAAGGTTACACAACTTGATGGATCCTCAGTCAATACTATAGGTGTGGCTAAAGATACCAGTCTGATCCTTCATGCTAGTCCTAATTTTTCAATCCTCCTTAATATATATATCATAGATCTCCCTGCATTATTTGCTATATGTCTTTCAAGGGATTTTATAGCCAAGACAGGAGGCTACCTATCTTCTGACTGGTCTCACATGCTTTTTCATACAAGGTATGGGACCAAGGTCACCATTAAATCAGAACCATTGGTAGCACATCATATAGAACCACATGTGTCCAATACCATCAATGTAAACTGCCCTATATTTGATAACAGCGACTTCCAAACCATTAGTGAAGCAAGCACCAAGATAGAGAGTATCCCGGATATTATTCTAGATGAAAGAGCTTTAGAAGCCCAAGAAAATCTAATCTAGGATTTTGGTTTGGGAAGTTATTTGATACAAGAAAGTGGAGTCATAGAGCCAAGCCTTTGCAAAGAAGACACTGATTTAGAGGATCGGAGCAATCAGGTTTGGGAACTATTTTTTGATGCAGCTAGAAGTAGACATGGTTCTGGTGGTGGTGCTATGCTAGTGTCCGCAAAAGGAGAAATGTATTACACTACCTTTAGATTTAGTTTCTCCTACACTAGCAACATTGCAGAGTATGAAAGTCTAGTCAATGGACTAGAGTGGGCTAGAAAAAGAGGGCTTAAGGCCTTAAAAGTTTATGGTGATAGAGAGTTATTTGTCATCCAAGTAAGAGGGATAAGTGCAACCAAAAATGACACTTTGAAAGCATACAAGCATAGAGTTTGGGATGCAATTGAAGATTTTTGTGCTTTCAATATTGTTGCCATCCCTAGGAAGTTAAATCAAAATTTAGATAGGTTAGGTGCTGTTGGATCTCAGTATGATATTCCGAATAGCATTTCAAAAGAAATGGATCAACAACATATCAAAGTGGTTGTCATGCCCTCTATTCCTGATAACAATGTTAATTGACAGGTGTTTGAATATGATGAACAAATTCTGCAGTTCTTGTTTGAAGAAGATGTTTTTTCAAGGCATAATCAAGAGATATTATCAAAAAATTATGGTGATCAAGTGATACAACTTAAGTCTAATAAGATGCCTAGAGGTCTTGTTACATTAGAGATTGTCTTCAACAAGGATGAAGAAGTCAAGAAAAATAAAGCTAGCCTAGTAGTTTAACAAGAACATTGTGTTGAACTAGAGTTGGAACCAGGTAAGAGTCTACAATTTGGAAAGATAAACATTAAATTGGAAAAGCAAGCTTACACTCAGTTGTTCAAAGAATTTAGTGATAATTTTCATGACAATATGATGACCTCAAAGGTTTTGACCCTACTCTTTCTTAGCACACTATTGAATTAGAGCCTAATGCCAAACTAGTGAGGCAAAAGAAAAGGTCTGTTAACCCCAAGCTTGAGCCACTCATGCTTAAAGAGGTGCTCCAACTAATAGAAAGTGGTATCATCTACCCCATCAAGAATACTAGTTGTGTTTCTAACTTTGTTCCTATTAGGAAGAAGAATGGGGAGCTGAGGTTATGTGTTGACTTCAGGGATCTTAATAGAGCTTCATTAAAGAACTGCCATTCGTTACCCTCTATGGAAAAAATCTTACAATGTGTCTCTAGATCTGAGAGATTTTCATTATTGGATGGCTATTCAGGATACAATCAGATCCTGGTTAATGAAGAGGATCAATATAAGACTGCATTTACAACCAAGTGGGGAACCATGGCTTATCAAAAGATGCCCTTTGGTTTGTCAAATGCAGGTGCTACATTTCAAAAGGAAATGGATATGGCCTTTAAAAGCCTTATGTACAAGTTTGTGTTGGTCTACTTGGATGACATAACTATCTATTCAAAACATGTAGTAGATCATATCAAACATTTGAGGAAGATCTTTGAAAGGTGTAGAGAGTTTGGGATATCTCTTAATCCCAAGAAATGTGTGTTTGCAGTTCATGAAGGAAAATTATTGGTATATGTAGTATCCAAAGAAGGAATTACAGTGGATCCCAAGAGAATTGTAGCTATCCTAGAGCTACCCCTACCACATCACAAGAAAGGTCTCCAATCTTTCATAGGAAAGATTAATTTTGTTAGGAGGTTCTTGCCTAACATTGTAGATTTACTTAAGCCTTTAACAACCATGCTAAAGAAGAGTTAAACTTTTAGTTGGACCAAAGAAGGGAGAGTTAATTTCCAAGCTATCAAAGAGGCCTTGATAGAAGCTCTGGCTCTCCTAAACCCAAATTTTAGTAAGGATTTTATCCTTTATGCTTATGGAGGTCATGATGCTATATCTGCAATGTTGACTCAAGAAAATTCAAAAGGATTGGAGCAGCCTATTGCTTTCTTTAGCAAAGGTTTAGAAGAGTATGAATAGGGATACTCTTTTGTAGAGAAACATGTACTTGTTGTGGTAAAGAGCCTTAAAAAGTTCAGATATCTATTGACTCATAGAAAGGTACATTTAAAAGTTACTCATCCAAGTGTCAAAGAGTTTTTGCTTTCCAAGGACCTAAATGAGAAAAGAGCTAGTTGGATAACCAAGGTGATGGAGTATGACATTGATATTCAAACTACCAAGCTGGTTAGAGGAAGAGGTCTTTGTGAGCATTTGGCAGAGGATGAAAGTTCAAAGAAATCAGAAACAATAGATGCATCTCTGGTGGTGTAGTCTACAGAAGAACAAGCCAAGGCAGCAAGCTAGTTGCCTAATATGATCAATTATTTGAAGACAGGACAATGTCCTACAGATCTAGATTCAGCAAAAAGAAGGTATTATAGATTACAATCTGTTCCTTTTGTGCTGATTGATGAAGTTCTTTTTAGAAAGGATCACAGTGGTGTCCTTTTAAGATGCATAGATTCAAGAAAGATAGCTAACATCCTATTTGAATTTCATGATGGACCTTCTAGAGGTCCCTTTTCTCCTAGGACTACTGCTTTTAAAATCATGAGGGCTGGATACTATTGGCCATCTATCTTCAAAGATAGTCATGATTATGTAAGAAAATGCATCAAGTGTGCTATGTTTGCAGGAAAAGAAAGGCTTGCAGCCTTGCCCCTACAACCAGTCAGAATAGAGAAACCCTTCATGAAGTGGGGTATAGACTTCATTGGCATGATCAATCCTCCATCTAGTGCAGGCCATAAATGGATAATTACTGCAACATATTACTTCACCAGATGGATAGAAGCAGTTGCATTAAAAGAGGCCAATGAGAATGCTGTATTAAGTTTTTATGATGATATAATTCATAGGTTTGGCACTCCAGATTCCATAATTTTAGATAATGCATTGGCATTCATAGGCCTCAAAGTCTCAGAATGGGTACTCAAGAATGGCATCTATTTGAATACCAGTTCCAATTACTACCCCCAAGGTAATGGCTTGGCAGAATCCACCAATAAGAACTTGATTAGGGTAATCAATAAGACTCTACAAGACAATTAGAGGGATTGGCATACCAAACTGAGGTCTGCCTTATGGTTAGACAAAATTACCCCAAAGAAAATCATTGGTAATTCTCCTTATGTGTTAGTGTATGGAAGAGAGGCCAAGTTGTCTATCTTAGTTTAATTTCTAGCCCTGGACCTAGCCACTCAATATGCCCTATTTGAAGAAGGGGATCCCTTGTAGATCAGACATGCTCAGTTAATGGAGTTAGAGGAACTTAGGGACAAATCAATGTAGGATATGGAGTTCCATCATATTCAAACAAAGAAAAACTTTGATAAAAGAGCCAGGATAAAAAATTTCAAGGTTGGAAATGTAGTCCTCAAGTGGGATGAGTTTAGATCCAAGCCTGGCAGGCATAAAAAATTTGATTCTTTTTGGGGTGGACCATTTGTTATAATAGAATGAAAGGGATCTAATGCTTTTCAGCTTTCAACTCTTGAAGGAGATGCCTTTCCAATCTCAGTAAATGGTTTCCACTTGAAGCCCTGCTTTGAGGTTAACCCCTCTCTGTAAATTCTTGTAAATGTGTGTTTTTTCAGCTTTCTTTCCCTATTTTCTAGGTTAGTTTCCTGCTTTCCAAGAGGTGCCTGTGCACAAGTTTATTTCCTTGTGTTCAGTTTTGTCTCTCTATCAAGTTTTGTGTTACTCAGAATGACCCCATGCCCATTGAATTATGTCAAGGCCACTAATCTATGTCTAGCAGGCTGACATCCAGCAGAAATCACCAAAATGTTACCCTAATTTCCATGTACATGCAATTTTTTCTAAAACCTATTCCAAAGTCTCTATTTTCACCTTGCCAAGCATCTTTGAAATTTTCATGATTTTATGCCATGTCTTTTGGTCTCTGCAATTTGTTTCATTCCCTGGTCTACAGGTCAAAATATTTGAAAAAGTAGATGTTTGGGCTAAATTAACCCTGCAAACTCTAAGCCCTCATTCTATTTTCATGTTACTTTATTAGCAACTTAAGTGTCTTCAAAACCCATGTGCATAATTTTTCCTTTTGGTCACCAGTTCTCTAAGTCTTCCAGCGGTTCCCCCTTTTATTCGGTGATTCAGTGATTACATTATTTCTCTTAGTCACCAAATGTTTGGCAGTTAAGTCTTAACATCCCGTGACCTAGCGAAATAGCTAGCTTTTCCTTCAGTCGCCAGTTCTCTAAGTCTTCTGATGGTTACCTTTTCCTCCCAGTGAACTGGCGACTGCTGTGTTTCCCTGGTCGCGAAGTAAAATGGCAGTGCCCTAAAGTATTCAGCAACTTCACGGATTGCCTTTCAGTCGAGCATTCGCTAACTAAAACCCCAGGTTAGACTTTAAGTTTAATGATTCTGCGAATGCCTTGTTCGCGTATTCTCCAAACTTAACCGAGGTTAAGATTTCTATTCAGCGAATGAGCGAGTTTCCATTGGTTGTGTGTTCCCTAAGACCTCTAAGGTTAAGATTTTCAGTGGAGTCCCAATTGATGAGATCAACGGTTGTCGTAAGATCTCATTGGGTTTGTCAGAGGCTTGCGATCTTACGACAACTATGGATCTTCCCTTCTATGCAGCGCCTCAGAGTTTAGTGGGTCCACTACCACATTTTCCTACATGGAGGCTTCCTATTGGCTAAGGGATGATGACTTGTTTTTTGTCAGGGGGCCTAGGGATGTCAGAAGCTTGGAAATCTATGGCTGGCATGTGTTCTCATGAAATGTGTCAGAGGTATGCGATTATAAGACAACCGTTGATTCTCCTTGGTGATGTAACTCTTCATGCCTGGCGGGTCCATTGCTACATGTACACAAATAGTGGCTTCTCATTGGTCCACATGGTAATGATTTGGCATGTGTCAGTGGGACCAGGTTTCCAGCGTTTCAGAAGGCTCTAACATCTACAGAGGATCAACGACTGGTGCATGTTCGCAAGGAATCTTTCTGACACATGCGATCATGCACCCACTATTGATCTTACTTTATCTTCGGGCTCTGTCAGGTGGGTCCTCTTTTCTGATGTGTTCGCATGTGATTGGTCCACGTGGTGATGACTAGTTTTCCAAGTGGGTCCGTTTGTCAGAGGGGGTTCCGATTTAAAGAGATCAGCGGCTGGTGCATGATCTGGAGGAATCTTCGGGGGCCATGAGATCATGCTCCCGCCGTTGGATCAGAATCTTGTTTGTAGTGGGACCGTGTCAGAACTTGTCGAGGTGTATGCCTACAGAGCAATCAAGGGTGAATGAAAGAATGACATGTGGCGGTTCTGGGCCTAGGTTTAAGAGTTTTTTGTGAATCTGTGACTAAAGAGATTTTCCATGTTTTCCAGACTTAACTAGGGTCAACAAAAGGTTTAAACGACTCTGTGACTAATGGAAAATTGGAACTTGAGGTAGACTTAAGGTTAGTTTTGCAGTCAAGTGCCAAGCCCGGGTAAAAAAGGAAGATCTGACGGTCGCATTTTAAAGCAAGATTGAGTTTCAAACACTAACCGTTGATAAGGAATTTTAGCGCTACCTGTGACCGTTTTATCATTTTTTAAATTCAAATATCTCAAAATATCAGATTTTAACAGTTATGGTGAGACCGAGTTGCAGGTAGGTAGATGGATCATGGTGGCTAGATTTTTTACAAGTATAAACATGAAATGGACATGCAAACATAGATATCTGATCAGTTGGGATATTTTCATGTGCATTTATGGCCGAATTGGAGAGGTTTAGGGTTTGATTATTATATGAAAAATTATGTAAACCCTAATTAGATTTTTTGCTCCTGCTTGTGTGCAAAAAGAGGAGATGTATATATTGTTTTTAGAGCTTTTAAGAGCTCAGAGTTCACATTTTGTAAAGAGAAAAATATCTTTTCTTAGAAAGCTATTTGAGACATTTTTCTGTCCTTTGGTTTTCTACATTCTGTAACCTACCATTGATAATTCAGATATTGAAGGTGTTTTTGTGACATTCTTCATGTCCCTATGCCTTCTTGTGTGAGTTATTTCTTAATGAATTTAGTATTTACATGCTTCTCAGTGATATCTTAGGATTCTTGATCCCTCTTTCTTTCTGTAATTTTGTGTATCATTGTGGATGATTTGATGTGAGTGCTTTTGTGGGTATACTTCAACCCCTTAAATATCTTGTCTCATTCCTATACCTAGTTGTAGAGGTGAATGTTTGTTTGTATGTCATAGATTATTGTCTAATTCCAAGGGGTGTTATTGTTTGTGAAAGAATCTCTCTTTCCCTGAATAACTCTTTTTATCTATAGACCCTTCTATGAAGTACTTAGGCAAACCTATTCAGTGAGTTGTGATCACCTAGGCCTAAGTCTATTCATTGATTTCATCTTTTATACTGTAATTCATACCATATTTTCAGTGTATCACCTAGTAGGATAATTTGCTTTTAGTCTTTTCCCTTTCAAGCATTCCTCCTATCCCTTTGCCTCAAAAGATTTACTTTTCTATCAAGAAGCAAATTAAGGTGATTATCCAAGAGGAACTAGCCTAGAACCTGGAGGTCTCATCTTAGTTAGCATAGGTCCCACAACCTGGAGATGATTCCCATGTTATACTAGGTTATCAAGACTATGAGAGCTTGAGACAAAGGTGCAAACTTACTGTATAACATTAACATGATTTGAATCCACTGTTATGGGTTCATTTATAGGTGGATTTTGGAATAAATCAATCCCCAAATCATGATCATCATCCATACCCTTATCCTCATATATATGAGAGGTAACCACATACATAACTTCTATAGACATAATCACAACATGGTCTCTGGTCAATTTTCTTAATTTTAGGGGAATATCAGAAAATGTGAGAGATTTAACTATTGAATAAAAAATTGGCAAACTTGGAAACTTAGACACTGATTTTGCCTCTGAAATAAGAGCCTGCAAAATATCTACCCCACTAAGAAAGGAAACAATAGCAGACAAGTAACAATCTGTGATGGAAAAACTGCAGAATCCTCAAATCTTGGATTAACATCTTGATGATCTTTCTTTGGACTAACCTCAAATACAATATCATCTTGGCTCTTAGAGTCAGCCTCCTCATTTCCCTGATTAAGAACTTGATGATCTTCCTCCTTACTTCCCTCAAATGCCATAGAAGGTTGATTTTTCTTATTGTGTAGAACCATAGAGCACTTAGACAGGAAAGAAGTTTTGTCTTTACAAATAATCAAATTTGAGCAATTAGGGTCATTACACTGATTTGTAAAATGACCTAAAAGATTTGAATAATAAGACATAGTTTGCACATCTTGGATAAGAATTTCCTGCCTCCAAGATCCCCATTTCGAATTAAGGATAATTTATTGTTAGGAAATGGTTTAAGAAAATCTAGCAAAAGGCAGACTCTAATAGAGTGATGGGGTTCTTCATAAGGGATCAAATCAGGTCTCATAAAAGTCCCAATCTTACTAGCAAGAGCTTCAATAATGTCTAATTCCCTATATTCCAAAGGAAAGGTAGGCAATTCAACCCAAAAAGGTATTAGGGCACATGTAGAATCATGAAGCTTAAAATTGGGGGTCGAAAATATTATATAAATACCGATGCCATTACAAAACTAATATTTAATATGATGGACATCATTACGAACAATAGAGGAATCAAGATTGCAATAAAAAAATTTGAACCATGATCAAGATAGAACACATCTGTATGCCCTAACCAATTACTTTTAGCCCATGAACGAAATTTAAAGATTGGCAAAAATGACCAGATCTTACCTCTAAGCGCCCTTTCCTGCATATAGAATACCTATGGAGCCAATAATCCATCCTCCATATGAAGTGAAGGTTCAGAATCACCCACAAGAGGATGTTGCTTCAACGATGATCAATTTTTACTAGAACCACCGATTTTTAGTCCCGAGATGGAAATCTTGATGATGAAAATTGCTCTCTAAATTATATTGCACTTTTTCACAGCAGAATATTATTTGGCGAAGACAAAAACTTAGGAGACCAAATGGGTAGAGATTTCGGCCAAGAAATAAAAGAAGGCAAATTTGGGTCAAAACTCCCAATTAATGATTCATCTAACGCATGGATAGGGGTTGGCAATAGAGGCCCTAAGAAAATATCAAAAGTAGGCTGAACCTGAGAACGGTGGAAACCAGGAAACGATGGTTTCCTACCCCCATTTTTCCAAGTGCGAATGACCTTTAAATAATACTGTGCAGATCCCTCGAAAAAAGTCCCATGCGCATGAGAAGTTTTCTTTAAATAGCCTCGATTTACATTAGATCTTGGTGGCCTTCCAAAACCTCCCAGTTTACCATTATGTGGAGACGGATGTTTGAACGAGTTAAAAACCGTAGTCTTCAACCTTCCTTCATCGGTGGATGAAAAAGCCTCCTCCTTTCGCTCCCATTTCCCGTTTCGCACATTTTGCTCATTTCGCTCCTTTCGCTCCATCCTCCTCAAAATTAGATTTTTAATTAGTTATGTCCCCTTTTATTTAATTATACTTAATCTAAACATAGGAGTGTTTTTCTACACTTAGATCATGATGTCTCATGTCATAGGAAGGGGAAACTTTTTTTGATCTAACTTAATCCTCATAAAGGGTTTCAACTATGACTTTCTTCTGTATTTCTATAAGCCTTTATTTGTTAATGTAAAGATCCAACAAATTTGAAACAATCAATTTAAACTTAGGTCTTTATAAACAATTGTTCTGAGTTGACTTGGCATGTGGATTGTTAAGAGTCTATTAAAATAAACTTTGGAATATGGACCTTAACAGGAACTCATTGCATGAAAATCACAAAGGCTATATGCATAGTTTTGTGGGCATTATTTTTTATCATTTATTTAAAACTTTATCCAATTCAGCACATGGCCGAGTTAAGAGAACTTGACCTAGCAATTAATTAATCTCCACAGAGATGTTTTTAAATACTAGCTCAATAGATTTATTCACATTGTATACAAAGATAAACAAAATCATTCCTACATATTTAAATTCTACCTCAAGAATTTTAAAATTGACCTATAAAATTTTGTAAGATTGAATAGACACTAAAACATTCATAAAAAATGTCAACATCAAATCTTTATAACTCAACCTTTAAATCTAATTTATTATCATTAATATTTATTATTATTCGGAATCTAAATACCCTCGTCTATTACTTGATTCTTCACAACTAGTTCATTTTCAATTTCTAGATTAGCTCCTATTCAAATATTATCTATACATACATTTATCTGTGATGATTTCATTTGCTTAGAGATATTAATAAACTTGTATGTTGTCATACGAAAGGCGGAATTGTCAGAGGATTTGTCTTTTAATCGATTTAAAATACCTGGCAGAGATTCAGTGCGACATTGTCTAAATCAGAAGAGCAGCTCACCAGACTGGTAAACATCTCCAACAGAAACATCAGGAGGACGGTTAACAGCGGATCTAAAACATTCCCTCCATCACTAAGAGCTTGTTTTTATTGTTTTTTTGTTAGAGGTATTGTTAGGGCGCAGCCAATCAGAATGACGTACAAGAACTGCCTAGCTCAATGTGACACACTATATAAGAACCTTTCATCTATTACATGCACAAACAGCTACTATCGAGAGATTGAGTATCAAGAACAAGAACTGAGGAAGCAGTACGGACTTCATAGGAGAAGAGAAAAGGAGAATGGCGTCTGTAATGGGACGTACAGTCGCTTTGGCGGCATTAGCATTCACATTTTGGTGTATGGTTTTCCCAGCCTGCGCACGCGACCGCCACGTTCATTTCCACGCGAAGCAGCAGTGGCAAAATGCCCACGCCACTTTCTATGGAGGCTACGATATGTCTGGAACTATGGGTATATTTATATTATGTGCATCTACAATATCAAGCAAAATTATAGGCAGATTCTATCTTTATAAAGATTTTAAAATCATGTTTGTGTGTATATGTCCAGGAGGTGCTTGTGGGTACGGCAACTTGCCGGCGCAAGGGTACGGTATATATACGGCTGCTCTGAGCACGGCGTTGTTCAATGATGGGCTGAGCTGCGGAGGATGCTACGAATTGCAATGCAAGGCGGAGGAAGATCCGCAGTGGTGTCTGCCTGGAACATCAGTCACTGTCACCGCCACCAACTTCTGCCCGCCCAACTTTGCCCAACCCAACGACGCGGGCGGGTGGTGCAACCCTCCCTCCCTCACTTCGATCTCTCCGTTCCCGCGTTCCAGCAGATTGCGCTATACAAGGGCGGCGTGGTTCCGGCGCGGTACAGGCGGGTGGAATGCGTGAAGAAGGGAGGAATTCGGTTCACAATATCTGGGTCGAGGTATTTCCAGATTGTGTTGGTGACGAATGTTGGAGGAGGCGGAGACGTGGTGGCCGTTTCCGTGAAGGCGAAGGACCCGCGCGCCCCTGGTAACTCCGGGTGGCAGAGTCTGAAGCGCAATTGGGGCCAGAATTGGCAGAGTAATTTGGACATGATGGGGCAGACGTTGTCTTTCAGAGTGACAACCAGCGACGGGAGGAGCGTAATTTCTCGAAGGGCGGCTCCCAATTCGTGGCATTTCGGTCAGACTTTCGAGGGACGACAATTTTAACGACAACTTGGGAGTTCTCCAGATTTTAGTACCATAAATTTATGTACTTCTTTCACTGTCTTACTGTGGATATTACGAGGCGAAGCCGATGCTGCGGAGGTGCTCTTATGTTTGGCGCCCGCTCGTCCTCGCTATATTTTGTTTTGCCTCTCTTTCTTAAGAGTTGCAGAGTTGTAGGGGTTGTATACATATATGTATATGTGTTTAGTTTTGTCACATATTTATATAATATATTATATAATATATTGTAAACAAAATAACTTATATGTGAATTAATAAAAATAAATGGTAGTTGATATAGACTTATCTTTAAAGACATGAGAATCTATGAATGTTATAAACTCCCATATATATATATAAAATAAGCTGACAGATATCCTTCTCGAAGCGCCTATTTTTATAAAAATAAGCCGAGAGATATCCTTCTGAGGCGCCTATTGCATTGAGAGAGAAATTATAAAAATAGGCGCTTCAAAAAGAATATCTCTCAGCTTATATATATATATATATATATATATATATATAATATATATATATATATATATATATATATATATATATATATATATATATATATATAAAAGCTAGTAGCAGTTGCAACACAGAATGAAAGAATTATTATTATTATTATTATTATTATTATTTATTATAGTTAATCTACAATAGTAAATTATATAGTGAGAAAATAAAGGGATTATATCTAGAGATTGATTAACATATTGAATTAATTAATTTGACTAGGGTTAGCGTTAGAGTTAGAGTCTGGTTTAGATTTATTATTATGATTAGGGTTAGAGCTTACTGTTAAGGTTGGATTTATTAGGATTTGGTTTAGGTTTATGATTATGGTTAGGGTTAATATTAGGGTTAGGGTTTAGTGTTAAGGTTTAGTATTAAAGTTTAGTGTTATAAGTTGAATAAATTAATATAATTAGAATTAGGGTTAGCATTTATATCATGGTTAGGACCAGGATTTTGTGTTATGCTTAGGATTATGTTTAGGGTTTACATCAAAGTTAGGGTTAGGGTAGGGATTAAGTTTAAAAGTATGATTAGGTGACAAAATGGTTGGGACTAGAATTATTATTATGATTAAATGATAGAATAATAGTTATGTTAGGTTTAAGTTCAAGATTAGGATTAACATTAATGTATCATGGCTATGGTTTAATGTGTCATTTAGTGTTACAATTTATATCATGTTTAGGGTTAGCATTAGGGTTAGAGTTTGGTATAATTTTATTATATTAATTAGGTTAGGGTTTAGTGTTAAGGTTGGGTTTATGGCCATGGTTACAAGTAGAACTATGGTTTTTATATTATATATATATATATTATATATATATATATATATATATATATATATATATATATATATATATATATATATATATATATATATATATATATATATTATATATATATATATATATATATATATATATATAAGCTAGTAGCAGTTGCAACACAGAATGAAAGATATTATTATTATTATTATTATTATTATTATTATTATTATTATTATTATTTATTATAGTTAATCTACAATAGTAAATTATATAGTGAGAAAATAAAGGGATTATATCTAGAGATTGATTAACATATTGAATTAATTAATTTGACTAGGGTTAGCGTTAGAGTTAGAGTCTGGTTTAGATTTATTATTATGATTAGGGTTAGAGCTTAGTGTTAAGGTTGGATTTATTAGGATTTGGTTTAGGTTTATGATTATGGTTAGGGTTAATATTAGGGTTAGGGTTTAGTGTTAAGGTTTAGTATTAAAGTTTAGTGTTTATAAGTTGAATAAATTAATATAATTAGAATTAGGCTTAGCATTTATATCATGGTTAGGACCAGGATTTTGTGTTATGCTTAGGATTATGTTTAGGGTTTACATCAAAGTTAGGGTTAGGGTAGGGATTAAGTTTAAAAGTATGATTAGGGTGACAAAATGGTTGGGACTAGAATTATTATTATGATTAAATGATAGAATAATAGTTATGTTAGGTTTAAGTTCAAGATTAGGATTAACATTAATGTATCATGGCTATGGTTTAATGTGTCATTTAGTGTTACAATTTATATCATGTTAGGGTTAGCATTAGGGTTAGAGTTTGGTATAATTTTATTATATTAATTAGGTTAGGGTTTAGTGTTAAGGTTGGGTTTATGGCCATGGTTACAAGTAGAACTATGGTTATTTTTCAATTGAATATTTTTATAAAAGTTGAAAGACATATTATTATTTTCATTATAGTTAGTTAATATATAATAATAAATTATAATTATTAAATATATTTAATATTTATATGATATATAATTATATATATTATATGTTCACTTCAAAAATATGATTATTAAATCAGCGTTGTATTAGGATTTTTGCTTAGGAAAATGGTTAGGTTATTGATTAGGGTTAGGATTATGGCTATGATAAACATGTACATCATGGTTAGTATTATGGTTATTAGGGTTAAAATTCAAGGTTATAATCAAGATTATGGTTTAGGGTTTAGAATCAGATTATCATTCATGTAAGGGTTTACATCATGGTTAGTATTATGCTTAGGGTTATAGTTTAGGTTAGGGTTATAATTTAGGGTTAGTGTTAGTATTATAGTTTTAGTTAAAGTTAGATTTATGCTTTCGGTAAGGAATATTGTTAGGGTTAGGGTTTAATGTGTGAATTAAGGTTAGGATTATGGTTAAGGTAAGCTTTTATTATGGTTACTATTATTGTTGGGGTTAGGATTTTTATTAGGATTATAACTAGGGTGAGGTTTTACATCACAGTTAGTATTATGGTTATTAAGGTTAGCAATTATGGTTAGTTTTTAATAATCATTAGTATTATACTTATAATTATAATTTTGATTATGGTTAGGATTTATTTTTTATTAGGATGATGGGTTAGGGTTTAGGATTAGGATTGGGGTTTAGGGTTAGGATCAAATTTTAATGTTCATGATTAGGATTATGGTCAAGTTTAGGATTTTATATGATGCTTTTAATTATGGTTAGGGCTCATATTTTGATGAGAGTTAGGGTTTATGGTTACAATTAGAAATTTTTTTAAAGTTTATACTATGGTTAGGATAATGGCTAGGGTTAGAGTTTTAAATTAGGGGTCAAGCTTAGGGTTTGATGTTAGGATTGTTGTTAGAGTAAGGCTTTATTTCATGGTTAGTATTATATTTAGGATTAGTGTTTTCATTAGGCTTAAATTTTTTGTTATGGTTAGGATCAAGATTAGTGTTAGGATTATGATTAGAGTAAGAGTTTTTACATCATGGTTATTAGAGTTAGGGTAAGGATTGAGGGTTAGGGTTAGGATTAAGATTTGTGTTAAGTCTATGTTAAGAGGTATAATTTAGATTATATATAGGGTTAGGGTTTAAATTAGGTCTAGAGATAAATGGGGATTAGGGTTAGATGTAAAATTAATATTATGGTTGGAGTTAGCATTATATCATAGACCTAATTACACCCTAGCTCCTATTAAACTATATCTTTGACCCTAATTGAACTAGACCCTTAATTATATCCTTACCTTAATTTAACATTAATCCTAACTAAATCATAACTGCTAAGTATATTGTAACACTTACATTATTTTCAATCTAAAATTATTTTAATTGTAACCTAAATAAATTATTTCTCTTGTAACTATCATTGAATCCCATTAAATATTTATTTACTTTAACATATATGAAATACATTTCTATTTTGATTTTTTCTAATCCAACTTATCTTATACCCTATAAAAGTTTAGTTCCCTATATTAAAATTTTAGATCTATTTTTTATTGTATACGCTTCCTTAAGACCTAATTAAGGAGTTGATCTACCCTTTATTGGTGGTTCATCATTATTCTCTACACAATGAGATTGGACATTTTTAAAAATATTTATAGACTACAATGATTTAATGATATCAATACATATGCTATCAACTTTGATGTGTTGTTAATCTCTCTTATTCAATTATTTCTTTCATGATGCTCTAATGACTTTGTAGATTTTAATAATTTATGCTTGTAGTGGAAAAATACATGTATTACATATTTGGAGGCTTTATTTTTTCTTTTGTCTATTAGTTTTAGTTATTTTATTTAATGTTGAATTGTAGAGAATTGCATATTTCTATAATTAAAATTTAGAAATATAATATAATTATTTAAATATAGAAACATAATACATCTTTATTTAATTTAGTTGAAACATAGGAAAAATCAAAATATTGATTAATTTTTTAATATGAAAAATCACATATAGTTGATAGAAAAAATAGAAATTTCATATTTTTTTATATAAGGAGAATGTAAAATAGAAAAAAGGTGAAAAATTAATTTTTAAGAATTCATATGAAAATAATTGTATTCAAAACTAAAGCAAATTGGAGATAAATTTAAATAATTAAAGTAAAACTATTATCAAATTAATAAAATTTTGTAGGGAAAAATTTATTACCATTTCCAATAATTAAAAATATCTAAATTTTAGTAAGTTCCTAAAATTAAATTTATTGTCATTGTGATCAATTCAAAATATTTAAATTTTAGTAGGTTTCTATTTATTTTGATATTATTTTATATATATTTAGTAAAATTTGTTAAATGGCGATTATGGCAAAATTATAATTTTAAATGTACTTTTTTTAATTTTCCATTTTAAAAAAGGATTTGCCATTAAACTACTCACATTACTTTATCAAACTCCAGATAGAAACATTAGATTTTTATATATTTTTCTAATTAATTTTAAGAATTCATATGGAAAGTATTGTATTTAAAACTAAAAGAAAAATTGAAGATAAATTTAAATAATTAAAGTAAAACTATTATCAAATTAATCAATTTTGTAGGGAAAAATCTATTACCATTTCCAATAATTCAAAATATGTAAATGTTAGTAAGTTTCTAAAATTAAATTTATTGTCATTGGCAACAATTCAAAATGCTTAAATTTTAGTAGGTTTCTAAATTTAAATTTAAATTTGGAATACATTTAATAGAAAAAGATTTAAGATTTTAATAAAATTATAAAATTGTAGTATTTTGATAAGATGCCCTACTAAGTGACATACATCATGAACATGGAAAAAAGGAAAAATAGAAGAGATTTTATTTCTAGGCATATATAGAGGAGAGTGATTCCTACAAAATAAATAAATATTACAGTTAATATGTTCCTCTTGAAAGAAATTTTTTTCTTATAACAAACACATAGATTTAACCATAAATTAAATTCTATAAAAAAATTACAATTTACTGTGCAAACATTTATTTGAATGGTAAATTGGTTCCTCGACGCTAGTTTAAGTTAGTTATTTTTGAAAAAAAATAAAAAATTGAAGGGGAGTGGCAATCAAATTTACCTCGGTCTAAATGTGCTTACATCTACAAACTATTAGAATATATTAGTCAAATCAGAACCAAATCAAGTTGTAATTGTCATTTTTGCAGAATTGTAACCTTTTTATTATACATTTCCCTGTAGAATTATTAGTAAGCTTAGATTTGAAGATAGATACACTTTATGTTAATCAATGTAACATTTTATTTCTTGTTGTTGGCTGTGAATGAAAAATATCCCCTCATGGCACCTTCTATACATGGATTCCTTTCTACCCGCACATTCTAAAAATATTGAAGCTAGACTTTTTTTGATTTCAGCTCATGGAACACGATCTTTCTAAGATCGTTTTACCACTATAATTTAATATACTTTAACTTATATATAATTTAAATTGGCTATAATTAATATTGGCTGCAAATTAGTTACAGAGTTTGAGTATCTAGTAAAATACTCTCAAAGAATATGGATGCACAATCTAATGCGTCTTATGCCAAATTAATGAAATAGCTGAAATGTGTCACCTTAGGCAAGAAATTTATTTACTCAGCCCCTCTAGATTGTGGACTACATAATTTTACAACAGGTTATGAGTTAAATAGAATATGTAATAGTCAGTTGCCTTGAGATCATATTCCCGTAATTCCCCAACTAAGCATTTTTAGATCCATAATGCAAAAGTGAAAGAAAATATCTCTACATATACTCTACATAATGATTCATGAATTCCACTAAATTTTGATTACTAATAACTATTTGCACTTCCATCAAAAAATTTGGTAAACAAAATGAAGTTATATGGTTTATTCCTATTTCTATAACACTCACGGATCAATACGGCTTCATACTTCTAGTTTATTCTTGCTTCTATGATTTAATCCTATTTCTGTGATAAGTTCTATAAGATTTTGACTTCATTTTACACTTCAAAAATGAATAATAAATTTTGACTTCATTTTACATTTTTTTTCTCTAGCCATAAGGAA
>BSBK01009386.1:0-49363 GCA_027943335.1 Chamaecyparis obtusa | reverse complement strand
CCTCCATCTCCTTCTCCTCCTCCCTATCCTCAACCCTCTCTCTCCTCTTCCCCCTCCCCCTCTTCCTTCCCTCTCCACTCCCCCCTCCTCCTCATCCTCATCCTTGTCCTTGTCCTCCCTCTCCTTATATGCCCCCTCCTCCTTCCTCCCTCCACTCCCTCCTCTATCCCACCCTCTACATCCTCCCCTACCCCCTCCTCCTCCTCCTCCTCTTCCTCTTCCCCCTCCCCCTCCTCCTCCTTCTCTACATTCCCCTTCTCCTCCTCCCCCCTCCTCCCCTTCTCACCCACCCCACTCCCTAACCCCCTCCCCCTCTTCCTTCCCCCCTCCCCGACCCCCTCTACCTCTTTCTTGCCCCCTCCTCCACCCCCCTCTCCTCCTTTGCCCCCTCTCCCATCCTCCTCTCCCCTACACTCCCTCCTTGTTGTTCTCCTCTTCCCCCTCCCCCTCCCCCTCCCCCTCCCCATCCTCTTATTCTCCCTTCTCTACCTTCCCCTTCTCCTCCTCCTCCTCCCCTCCTCACCCACCTACATCTTCTCCCTCCTCCTCCTCCACTATCCCCTCCTCCTCCCCCCTCCTCCTCCTCCTTCACCTCCTCCTTCCCCCTCCACATCCCAATCCTCCTCATCTCACTCCCCATCCTCATCCCCATCTCACTCCCCATCCCCTACCTCCTCCCCCACCCCCTCATCCCCATCCCTCTCCTCCTCTACCCCTCACCTCCTCTTCCTCCTCCTCCTCTACCCCTATCCTCCTCCCACTTCTCTTCCCTTCTCCTCCTTCCCCTTCTCCCTATCATCCTCCTCCCCTCTCTCTACCCACTCCCTCTCCTTCTCCCCCTCCCCCTCCTCCTCCACCTCTTTCTCTTCCACCTCTAGCTCCTTCATCTCCTCCTCCTCCCCCACCTCCTCCTCATCCACCCCTCTACATCCTCTGTCACCGCATCTTCCTCCTCCTTCATCACCTCCTTTTTCACCCCTTCCAATCATCCCCCTCTCCTCCCCCTCCACCTCCCCGTCCCCCCTCTCCTCCTCCCTCTTCCCCTCCCTCTCTCCCCCTCTCTCCCCCTCTATCTCTACCTTCCCCTCCCAGTCTCCCACATCCCCTCCATCTCACCCTCCATCTCCTTATCCTTTTCCCCCTCTACCTCCAACCCCTCCTCATCCTCTACTCCCTCCATCTCCCCTACTCTACCCACTCTCCCTCCCCCTCCTCCCCCTTCCCTTCCTCCCTCCCTCTCCTCCTCCACCTCTCCCTCATCCCCTCCACCTCTTCCTCCTCCTCCCCCCTCCCCCTCCTCTCACCCATCCCCTCTTCTCCCTCCTCCTCCTTATCCACCTTTCCCTTCTCCTCATCCTCCTTCACCTCCTCTTATCCCCTCCACCTTCCACTCCTCCTCCCCCTCCTCTCTTCCTTTTCCCCCTCTCCCCTCCTCCCGCTTCCACTCCCTCCTCTATCCCCCTCCTCTTTGTCATCTTCTTCCCCTCCCCCTCACTTTCCTCTTATTCCTCCTTCTCTACCTTCCCCTTCTCCTCCTCCTCCCCCCTCCTCCCCTCCTCACCCACCTACCTCTTCTCACTCATTCTCCTTCTCTACCTTCCCCTTCTTCTCCTCCTCCTCCTTCACCTCATCCTTCTCCTTCCACATCCCATTCTTCCTCCTCCCCATCTCACTCCCCATCCCCTACCTCCTCCCCCGCCCCCTCCTCCCCCTCCCTCTCCTCCTCTTCCCCTCACCTCCTCTTTCTCCTCCTCATTTGCCCCAATGTCCTCCTCCTACCCCTTTTCTTCCCTTCTCCCCCTCCCCCTTCTCCATGTCATCCTATTCACCTCTCTCTACTCACTCCCTCTCCTCCTCCCCCTCCCCATCCTCTATCATCGCATCTTCCTCCTCCTTCATAGTCTCCTTTTTCACCCCTACCACTCCTCCCTCTATCATCCCCCTCCTATGCCCCCTCCCTATGTCCCTCCCTCTCCCTACCCCTCTCTGCCTCCCACATACCCTCCATCTCCCCCTCCCTCTCCTTATCCTTTCCACCTCCACTTCCAACCCATCCTCATCATCTACCCCTCCCTCTACCCAATCTCCCTCTCCCTCCCCCTCCTCCCCCTCCCTCTCCTCCTCCACCCCTCCCTCGCCCCCTCCATCTCCACCTCCTCCTCCTTCCCCCTCGCCCTCCCCCCCTTTCCCATATCTTCCTCTCTTTCTCTCCCTCTCCTCATCCTTTCCCCCCCTCCACCTCCACCTCTAACCCCTCCTCATCCTCTACCCCTTCCCTCCTCCCCCTCCTCCTCTTCCTCCCCCCTCTACCTCCTCCCTCTCCTCCTCCACCCCTCCCTTTCCCCATCCACCTCCTCCTCCTTCCCCCCATCTGCTCCCTCTTCTTGCCCCCCTCCTCCTTCCTTTTCTCCTCCTTATTCATCTCCTCCATCTCCATGTCCTTCTCCTCCACCTCATCCTCCTCCACCCTCCCTCTCCTCCTTCGCCCCATCTCCCTCTTCCTTCCCCTTCCACTCCCTTCCCTCCCTTCTTGTCCTCATTTTCCCCCTCCTTATCCTCCTCCCCCCTCTCCTTATCTACCCCCTCCCCCTCCTCCTTCCTCTCTCCACTCGCTCCTCTATCTCGCCCTCCTCATCCCCCCTCCTCCTACTCCTTCCCCTTCTCATTTTTCATCTCCTCTATCTCCTTCTCCTGCTCCCTATCCTCCACCCTCTCTCTCCTCCTCTGCCCCCCTCCCCCTCTTCCTTCCCTCTCCACTCCCCCCCTCCTCATCCTCCTTTTCTAACTCCTCATCCTTGTCCTCATCCTCCCTCTCCTTATATGCCCCCTCCTTCCTCCCTCCACTCCCTCCTCTATCCCACCTTCTACATCCTCCCCTACCCCTCTCCCTCATCCTCCTCTTCCTCCTCCTCTACTTCCCCTTCTCCTCCTCATCGTCCCCTTCCCCATTCTCCTCTTCCTCCTTCTCCTTCTCCTCCTCCTCCTCCTCCTCCTCCCCCTCCCCCTCCTCCTTCTCTACCTTCCCCTTTTCCTCCTCCCTCCTCCTCCCCTTCTCACCCACCCCACTCCCCGACCCCCTCCCCCTCTTCCTTCCCCCTCCCCAACCCCTTCCACCTCTTTCTTGTCCCCTCCTCTTCCCCCTCTCCCTATTCCTTGCCTCTCTAGTCCCTCCCCCTTCCTCCTCTACCCACTCCCCCTCCCTCTCCTTCTCTGCCCCCCTCCCCCTCCTCTTTCTCCCCTCCACTCCCTCCTCTACCTGCCCCCTCCTCCTCGTCCTCCCTTGAACCCTCCCCCTCTTCCTCTTATTCATATTATCCCTCCTCCACCTCCCCCTTCTCATCCTCCTTCACCTTCTCCTACCCCCTCCACCTCCCACTAATCCACCCCTTCATCTCCTCCTCTAAACCGTCCCCCTCCTCCTTTTGCCTCCACTCCCTCCTATTTCCCCCATCCTCATCCTCCTCTACCCCATCCCCCTCACCCTCCTCTTCCTCCTCCTTCTCCTCCTCATCTACCTTCCGCTTGTCCCCCTCTACCCCCTCCTACTCCCCCTCCTCCCATGTCCTCATCTTCTCTCTCCTCTTCCTCCTCCTCCTTCTGCCCCCTCCTCCTTACCCCCCTCCTCCTTTTCCCCACTCCAGTTCCAAATCCTCCTCCCCATCCCCCTCCCCCTCCCCCTCCCCCTCCACCTCCTCCTTTGCACCCTCCACTCCCTCCTCTACCCTCCCCTTCTCTTCCTCCATCTCCTCCTCTGCCCCCCTCCACTCCCTCCTCTACCCTCCCCTCCTCTTCCTTGTCCCCCCCTCCTCACCCACCTCACCCACCCATCCCACTCCTCCATTTTCACCTCCTCATCCTCCTCCTCATTCCTCCCCCTCTCCTTCTCCCCCTCACTCTCCTCCTTCTCCCCCCCTCCTCACTCACCCATTCCCCTCCCCCCTCCCCCTCCCCCTCTCCCTACCCCTCCCCCCCCTCGTTCTCCTTCCACCCCCTCCTCACTGACCTTACCCACCTCTCCCACTCCTCCTACATTGTCACCTCCACCTCCTCATCCTCATCCTCCTCCTCCACCCTCCCCCTCTCGTCCTCCTCTCCCTCATTCTCCTCCTCCCTCTTTTCCCCCCCTCCCCACTCTCCCCCTCCTCCCATGCCCCTCCCACTCCTCCTACATTGTCACCTCATCCCCATTATCCTCCTCCCTCTACCCTCCCCCTCCACCTCCCCCTTTCCCCCTTCTTCTCCTCCTCTGGGCCCTCATCCTCTATCCTCCCCCTCTCCTTCTCCCCCTCATTCTCCTCCTCCTTCTCCCTCCTCGTCACTCGCCCCTCCCTGTCTCCCTCCCCCTTCCCCCCTCATTCTCCTCCCACCCCCTCCTCACCCACCTCACCCACCTCTCCCACTCATCCTCCTCCTCCTCCTCCTCCCCCTCCTCCCCACTCTCCCCTCCTCATGTGCCCCTCCCACTCCTCCTCCATTGTCGCCTCATCCCCATCCTCCTCCTCCCTCCTCCCTCCCCCTCCCCCTCATTCTCCTCCTTTGGGCCCTCATCCCCCTCCCCCTCCACCCTCTCCCCCTCCCCCTCCGCTTTACTCCTAATGCACACAAGCACACAATATACACCAAACAACTTCAATTTACAAATGTGATGTAATCATAAGATGATTTTTATATATATAGAAACATGCATATAAGTCAACTACATAAAATTCAAAGCCTTATTCCCATTAGATCACCATACAACTTCAATGAAAAGTGGTTATATGTACACACTTGATGCAACACTACTATAAGAAGTGCTTTTCACATATACATATTGGCCACATAATAGAACCCTATCATGGAACTAACATTTATGCAATTGAATTTGTATACTTATTCTTGTGTGTATCAAATTTATTTTATGATTACATGACATTTGAATTGAATTTGTATGGTGTATATGTAATACAAACCAATCACATACAAATCAATGATTTAAATTTCATTCAATCCTAATGCACGCACATACACCATAAAACTTCAATTTACACATGTGATGTAAACATAAGATAAATTTAATATAAACAAGAATATGTATACAAGTAAAATTGCATAAATGTCAAAGCTTAATTCCCACATATATAACTTGAATATATATTATCCTCATACACATGTCATACAAATCAGTCACATATAACTCAATTATATAAATTTCATTCAACCCTAATACACATGCACACAACATACACCATACTACTTAAATAAAAATTAGCCCTATTTACTCGTCATGGAGAGTGTTATGCACCAAAATCAATGACATACATAACATTCACCCATAATATGAACTAAAACCAATTTACATTTAATATTAATCCATCACATGTACACAACTTAATGACATATATACTCCCAATGATAGTGTACACAAGCACTCTAGAAACATGTATAAGTTTGTTTCACGTATAAAACAACACCTTACATGTATGTCATACGACCTTTACATACCCTTTATCATGTTAAACATACACATTATTTCTAATATACAATATCTATTAATAAAGTTTACATATATGATCTATAATGTATATAATATGTTTTTATGTATGCTTCTTAACTCTCCTTCCAATAATTGTTTTTTCAAAACTCACTTTCAAATTTAATATTAACATAAAAGGGCTAAGACATGTGACTAGGAACGGGTAAAATAAAATTAATTATTCATGTATTGTCATTTATTTCCCTAACTATTCACTTATAAAAACTTCAACTAAACATAATAGCATATTAAGAAAAAGTGTATTTAAAAAAATGTTTTTATATTATAATTACAAAAAATACAATTACTTTATGATGCATTACAAATATTACTTTAAAAGAATAAGGTACAATGCACAACAATAATATCTTTAATCAATTTGAATTGTTAAGAAATGTTTACAATAAACACAAATAAAATGTTAATTATTTTTTACCTTCCATTCCACCATAGAAAATACAATAATCTGATTGTTGTCCAATGACTTCTTTACGCTCCAGTCCAACCATCTTGCCTATTTTTCATCATTCAAATAAACTTGCACTTAACCAAACAGACCACAAAGCATGTAATCAACTCGATTGTGACCGTAATGGGATGAGGGAAAGATACTCGATTCGGTTTAGAAGCCATCGGCTTGTCTGCAGTTTGAATAATTTCAAGTGGGCATGAACAAAATTTAGGATGAAGGGATATAATTTCAAGTGGGCATGAGTAGCTAAAAGGATTTGAGTTGTTATCCAAGCAGGAGCCCTCTGCTGTGCCACTACTCATCAGCTGAAGACTCGAGACTGGTTGCAGGAACATGAACAGAATGAAAATGTTGGAATCATCTGATTTGGATGATTGGGTGATTAATGTTGAAGCAAGTTTCACTATGAATCAGAAGGAGCTCGACGAGCTACGCGATGAGACTAAATTCTTGAAGGAGGGTTAGTCCCTTCATCATGTGTTGTTGCAGAGTGGAATGCAAGGAACTAAGGCCTCGATGATCAGGACGACAAGGCATTGGACATGAGGCACAAGTCAAGAAGGTTGTGACATACTTAACTCATTTGGTAGATGAGCGAGATAGAAAACCTGTGAAGTCATTTAAGACATGGCTTGAGCTAAAGACAGCTCTTCAGAATCAATTCAAGCTAGGTTTGAGCTAAAGACAGCTCTTCAGAATCAATTCAAGCTAGGTTTGAAGAGCACTAAGCTCAAAAAATTTGAGAAGTTGCATCTCTTTATGATACAGTGACTATTGCGAATTGCCTTGGAAACACACACTGCAAATGTTCAAGGCCAGACACTCAATTGCTATTGAAAGATGTTGCAACTGTAACTCAATTGCATGGAAAGACATTGCAACAGCTAAACAACTGCTATGTAAATATGAAATCCACAGTTACAGAACTGTTGTGAAAACATGTTCCGTGAGTCACGTACAGTTGAAAAAACCAGGCTATATAGTTTTGTGGTGATCTCAAAGGGAGTTGTTCAAAGGTAAAATAACCAGTTTTATTTATTGATTGAAGTCTATTTTAGCAGAAATGAACTCTTCAAAAAGGGGAGTAGTTTGATTTGCCATGATTGCTTTGAAATGAAGTCTATTATATCAGAATATTGTGGACAGTGTAATGTTGATATAAAAATGACAAAAGAAATACACTTCTTGTGGACAGTGTAATGCTATATAAAAATGACAAAAGAAATACACCTCTAGTTGGATTTGCCATGATTGCTTTAGTGGAAAGTTTCATAGCATGTACACTCCAAATTGATGAAGGGAGATGAGAAATGAGTGGAATACAAAGGGTTAATATGGAAGCTGAAGTGTCACATCAACACTAAATACCCCATCATTAGATCAGTTTTTGGAATCATTCTGGCAGGGGAGAAGGGTGGAAAATGGGAGATTAATCAGTATAGAGGCAAGATTTGCATGGGTAGCTAGCTGTTGGTTGTGACCTGAAGTTGTGATCTGTGGTAATATCAATAGTGTCTCGGTTGTAGAAACAATGTCCATCTGCTTACTTGACTGTAGCATATCAATTTTGCAGCAATAGCCTTTTTTTGTTGGTCATTCTATGATTTTCTATTTTAATTTCTCTTTTTAAAGAAAGATGAAAGTGGAATAGTATATAAGGTAAAACCTCATGCAAACTTTTCGATGTTTAAGTCATAAGTTCCCACACACATTTTATCAAAAGGCTGAGGAAAAAGATTTAAAAGAGTTTACTAGAATCAAGCAACATTCCTCTGTATATGCATATGTAGTAGAAGTTTTAGAAAGTTGCAATTATGTTACTTAGCATTTTAGAAGAGAGGACCACTTTCCTGTATAAGCCACTTAAGGGTCTAGTTAAATGCTTTGCAACATCATTACTTTGGGGAGATATTAAGAGGGCTTTGATACTTAGACTGCAGAAAGGCAATTTTCAGGAAGGGGGATTTACTTCACAAAGAGGTACTCCTCAACATCATTACTTTGGGGATTTGGGAAGCTATTAAGAGGGATTTGACACTTGATCTTTCCATATTAAGAAACAAATTATTGTCTCAACCTAGACCACCCATCACTCAACTGCAAAAAGGCAATTTCCAAGAAGAGTGATTTACTTCACAAAGAAGTACTTCTCAACCCATTATGGGCTGAAAAGATTGACAAGTAAAATAAAAATAAGCTCATAAGAAAAAAATTGTGCTTCTAATGTAGGGAGTCTTTGGGACTTGGTCACAAATGCCTTGGCAAGAACCAAATGCATTATATTGAGTGATGTTATATAAGGAGATTGAATTTGATGAGCTAGAACTGCTTCAAGCAATAGGAAAGTAGAGCATTATTTTTGAGTTTTAGATAGAACGTGTAGGGATTTGCAAGTACTAGTTCTCTTAGGAACACCATGATAGTATCCATTCAGGGTTCATGGGGAGCTATCATACAACCAATTATAGTACTTATTGATGGTGGGTTTCTCCCCAACTTCATTGGTGAAGGCTTAGGGATAAGCAAGGATTGAGGGTTGAAGATTCATCAGATTCAATGTCATTGAGTCAACTTGAGTTATCCCTTGGTGATAATAACATGTGTGATGGTTTCTATGTTAGGACTAGGGGAAGCAAATATATGGCCCTTGTAATATAATGATTACATTCCCTTGGGGAATTTTCCCAAATATTTTAGTTTGTGGAATTGAAATTCAAATCTCAAGAAAATGACATTACACTTAAGGGCATACTTGAGAGATCATATTAAATGGTCGCATCTAGGAATATGGAAGGGACTCTCTATAATGAACTAGTATCGTGAGAAACTTGTTGTATGTAGAATATTATGGATAATGGAAATTTTGAGCTCATCAATAGCCCAAAAAGACCACGAAAATTATCACACCAAGTCAGGCTGGACCATCCTCATATTTTAATTTAACTTATGTGAAAGTCATAAAAAATACATCTACTCTAATAAATTTTTCTTGGGCTGGCTGGTTGGAGTGCTATTTCCTGAAAGCAGGTGTAAACAAGTCCATGTTCCTATGTGACAGTAATGCTAAAGTCTTCAAGGGTTCAATCATAACAGCAGAGATATGATCAATAAATTCAATTCTTTCAAGGGGCATTGGTTCACCATCAAAACAAAGCAGGCATATGAATTATGAAAAAGCAAGAGTGGGGACCAAACAAATGAAATTCATGCATAGGCAGCTACAGAATACAATGCCATTTTGAAACAATTAGATATCATTGCAAAGGGATCATCATTCAAATCACTAAAGTAAATACAATAGGAGGATCTACATTTCAAAGAAAGGTTGCAACAGATAATTTCATAAGCAGAAATCTCAGCATATGATGTTGCAGCTACAGTTACATAATGTTGATTTATAATATGATGATATGATATGATGATTTATAATGGCATACAAATCAAAGTAGAAATCCTGAATATGATGTTGCAGCTACAGTTACATTAACAACTACAGAATGTGACAGTGCCTTAAATACAGAAACAGTCAAAGGGCATCTAGCAGTTGTGAGCAATGGATAAAGATTAAGATCAAGAGGAAATCAGTGATGTGATTCTAAGGGACAGTAATATACAAAGGAAAGGTTTGACAAAGTATTGAATGAAAAATAATGTGGAATGTCGGTAAGAGAAATTATAATATTAGAGAAATATTGATAAGATAGATTGGAGGTGTCACACACAGAACAGCTACTGACTACAATAATCTTCATTATCCATTGTGTTATTATAAATAATCATCTGTGTTATCTATAAAACTTCATTGTAACATGTACCATGCATACCTTTTGTTTCTTCAAGGGTCCAAAGATGACAAGGAGGATTAACTTATGCTTTAAGAAATTTGAGAAAGCTTTCTTTCCCTTCAGATTTCTTGACTATATGATCTATAGAGCTAGTGTGAAGACAATTTAATGTTCTAAAGTTGAATTGTTGGGATGTTGTTAAATATGAAATAATTTGATAGCTACACTTGTTGAAAATTGTTGAAATAAAGGTATTGTTGATTTGAGGATTTTGTTGGGTTTTTAGAAAGGAGCATTATGGTTTTTGAGGATTTAGAATCTAGAGTGGGAGATTGTAGGCAGAGGCAGAGTAAATGCACTTGATGTCTATAATGTAGAATTCGACAAGGCATCCATATATCAAGTATATGTTAAAAATATTAAGTTCATAAACTATTATTCTGCAATGAACATTCTGTCAACTATAGTTATGCAACGATTCATGTTAAGGAACTTCATACTAATTTATAGCATAAAGAAAAGCAAATGATTTGATGTATTAATATTTTCTAATCTATTTTATTATGGCATTCCGGTACAGCTGAGTTTTAAAAAGAAGAAAAAGTATGCTAACCTCATGGTCTTCATCTCTTCTTTTCCTTTCTTCACCATCCCATCCCATCATGGTTGTGCTTGTGCCTATGTTGCCAATGAACAATATTCAATATCATTCATTCAAAATTATCAAATATGTAGCTTATAATATCAAGTTATAGCAATAAAAGTATAATCAAAATGGGAAGAGAAAATCATAGACATCTCTCTATAGAAAGAACTCATTAAGTGGGATAAAGTTATGGTTTATTGAATATCATTGCACGTTGGGGATAAAGTTATGGTTTATTGAATATCATAGGTGCCAAGAACTTATGGTTTATCCAGCTAGTTGTTACACTCTCTTTAAAAATTTCTTGTCATTTTTTACCAGCATACCAAACAACGTTAAAATTTATGGACAACTTTTTAAAATATCACCTGTAAAAAGATAAACGATACTGAGGCTTACAAAATAATTAGATTACCTTACTGATTATGCTTGTTTAGTTCATAGCCAGAGATAAAAGAAATAGTATGAAGGGATCCTTTCCACTACTCAAGCCTACTCATGATAGTGGAAGGAAAAGCTTCACCCAATTCCATCTTTTCAGAATCAGGAAATGCCTTCAATCCGAAATCTGTCAGAGATTTGTAAAATTGAAGAGCCAGCATGTGTTTTACATCTGGAACACATCAAACAATCTTGGAGATGTGGCTGATATCAGCTGCACATTTGTAGTAACTACACAGACTCCATGCGATGTTGGAGGTAACAATATCAAGGCTGATCTAGCCTTTGAAGCTTCTATTTGTCATAGATTGCTTCCTCCCCTGCAGTCCACAGAGTCATATTTGACTAGGGTTCTGATGAGCCAGAGAAAGCTTGCATGTGATGATGAATGTGCAATGTTGGAGAGAAAGAAAGCTCTGGGAAATTCAGTTGACACTTGAACAACAGTTGGTCTGCCAGGGGTGAATAAAGAAATTTCAGAAAGGCTTCCTGCCACGATGGGTTTCAGCTGTTCACTAAAAAACCTCTGCCCTCTCTTGCCTAGATTTTTCATGAATCTCCTTACCTCTCATTAAATGCATGAATCTCCTTACCAATTTTTCAAAGAAAGCAATGGATTGTTTTTTTAAGCATCAATTTTTCAAATAAAGCAACGGATTGTTTTTTTAAGCATCAATTTTTCAAATAAAGCAACGGATTGTTTTTTCAAGCATCAATTTTTCAAATAAAGCAACGGATTGTTTTTTCAAGCATCAATTTTTCAAATAAAGTAGTCTTGCCCAGATTTTGATTGCCGCTTCTTCATTAAATGCATGAATCTCCTTACCAAAGAAAGCAACGGATTGTTTTTTTAGCATCAATTTTTCAAATAAAGCAAGGGAGTTTTTTTAAGCATCAATTTTTCAAATAAAGCAGTCTCCCAACGGCTAGCCTCCGCAACCAACGCTCTTGTAATTTTATTACGTTTATAAATTTAAGAAGTTTTTTTAAAAATAAAAATAAGATGTCAGAAATAGTCAAATCAATCCCTGCGGCTGTAATGAAAAGAGTTAATTTATATAACAATATTTGCTAACGATGCGAAGGAATTTTTTAGCGAAATTTTGTTGAAGGCATTTTTCTGGTGGATGTCACCAGATCTAGCTGCGGTCTGCAACTGAAAGGTGGCATCAGTGGCTCAGTGGTGAGGTGGAGGAGAATCTCTCTCCTCCACGTGGTTTGATATCGACCTCTCTTCACTATTGCTTTTAATTCTTTCTATTTCATATTTTAAGTTTCTCTATTTTGCCTTGTGTGATCGCTCTGCCTGCATTTAATGGACGTCATCCCGCTCGATGGAACCCTCCCCAAAGCCCCTGATATTGCTTCGACCCCCTCTCAAACCACTAATGGTTCTCCCTCTACCTCTGCGGCTGTCGTTTCATCTCAAACCCTTAAAAAATCATTTGCAGAGACAGTTGCTCCTGCCTCTAATGGCGTGTCCCCAATAGCTAGATTTGTTAAAAATCCTGGAAGCAAGGAACTAGTCGAAGAAGGTAAGGCTTCCTTCTCTGCCTCGGCTGATTCTTTCATTTCACCAAACAGTGAGATGCTGAAAGAAATTGCTTTAGAAAAAGATTGGTTAGCTAACATTGCTATCTTTTTTGCTTGCATTGATGTCGATAAGTGCCCTCCTCAAAAATTCTTAGATGATTGGTTTAACAGCCTCTAGAATATCAAAATGGGTTTGAAAATTTCTTTTTGCAGGCAAATTCAAAGGGGTTTGTTTATTATTTTCTTCCAAAATCATGAGTCTCAGTTAGAGGCCCTCAACCGCCATTACTGGACGGTAGGTAAAACCTCTTTTAGGGCTCTTCCTTGGTCTCAGGAGGCTGTTGAAGATGAAATCTTAGCCCTTTCATGCCCTAGATGGTTAATTCTATGAAGTGTTCCTCCTTTTCTTCAGAAATTTTTGCCCCAACTGCTTGAGGAATTTGGCAAGATCATTTGGATTAATGAAACTGCTAGGTTGGTTCCCAATCTTGACGCTAGGGTTTTAATCTCCATTAAACCAGGTATTGACATTCCATCAGATCTAAAAGTTAATATAAATGGTCAGCTCTTCATTTGCCCTATCGAAATTCTAGGGGGGTTGAATGCATGCTTCCTCTATAAATGTGAGGGCCATCAATGAAAAGATTGCCCTATTATTTCTAACCAGAAAAATCCCACTTCTAAGAAACCCACTTCTGAGAAACCAAATCCTAACCCTAATTCGGCTTTTATCCCTATACCAAATACCCAAACCTTTAACCCTAAATCTCAAACTGAAACAAATGCTTCTCCCAAGCCCTCTGTTACTTAGCCCAAGAACCCTAACCCGACTCCTCTATCCACTCCAAGCGTTTCATAGCAAGTTGTCAACCCCTTCTCTGATTCAAAATTTACTAGCAAATCGACTCCAGATTGCCCTATATTTCCCTCTAATGAAGTTGGTTCCAATAAACTCGCTGGTTTAGATGATTTCCAGATTGTTGCAGCCCGAAAAAATAAAAGATGAAAAAATGCTCAACAATTGGCTTTAGATCAAATTCGGCCAAGAAGGGCCAAGAATAATCCTATTGAAATTATTACACCCAGTCCTATATTATTACTGGATAACACTCCACATGTTGATAATGAGAAACCTGATGCTGCTATGGTAGACACTCAAAACTATTTACCTCCGGATGCAGGGTTAGCTCCTTGTTCTAATCTCTATGTTCTAGACAATGATAGCACTAAGGATCTCTCTACAAAAAATTCCTTCTCTGCTTTAAATGAAATTGAGGACATTTCCATGATAGAGGTTGTCTATGCCAATCCTCTTTTTAACAATAATCGCACCTCCTCTGGCATGGATCTGTCCATGGGCGTGGAGTGTGAGGGAAATAGTGATGATGAGGATGAGATTATGAAATCTCTCTCCCACAAAAAAAAAGGAAGACCTCTTGGGTCAGAGAACAAAAAAAAGTCTGGAGACAATGCTGGTCTCTCTACTAGAACCGATAATCCTAGTTCCTCATGAAGATATTGTCTTGGAATGTGAGAGGCCTTGAGTCTCCTGATCGCAAGTTTATTGTTAAAAAGTTTGTTAATATGCATAATAATCTTGATTTCTTGATGCTACATGAAATTAAAATTGTTGGCTTTGCTCTTGATCTTGCTCTTGATTGCATTTGGAAGGATGTTGTTAAGATCTTCTCCAGTCATCCGAAAGGAAAAGGAGGAGTTGCTCTTCTCCTACATCCTAAATGGGCTAAACATATATATATCTCAGGTATTTCTCCATGCAACAGAGTGGCTTGGGCTGTTATTAAAGACTGTGATGTTTGTTTTGGTATCTGTTCTTTATATACCTCCAATGATTATCAAGAACGATCTCAACTTTGGAACTGGATGACTACCCTACCCAACATCCCTTGGATTTTTGGGGGGGATTTTAACATGATTGAGTCAGATCTTGATAAGTCTAGAGGTGTTCCTTTTGAATGGAAAGGATCAGAAAAGATTTGTTGGGATAGGTTCAAAAATCACTTTAATCTTTTTGATCCCTTCTATGATCAAATTTTTGATAATTATGTCCTTAAATACACTTGGTGCAATTTCCTGTAGGGTGCCAATCGTGTTTACTCTAGGCTGGATAGGCTTTATGCCAACATTGATTTTTTCTCCTTCTTTTCTCTGCTACCTCACTTGCTATTGCTATTCATCCCACCATGCTATCTGATCACTCCCCCATCTCTACCTCCATTAACTATAGGAATATTATCCCTCCTTCGGCCCCTCATTCTAAGAAATTTATTCTTAACACTTCCCTGCTTGCTGATCCTAATGTCATGATTGCTATCAAAATGGTTAGAATTTTTAATCTGAATAATAAAAACATTTCTCATATTTTTAGATGGAATACTAATATTGATTCTTTATTATAGAAGATTATAGAAGAGTTGAAAATGCTTTATCTGAAAATCTTCTGTCCCTAGAAGCTAGTATTCAAGCCCAACCTTCATCTTCGATTCTAGCAGAGCATGTCTCTATTGCTAGAAATAAACTTAGAAAACATTAGCAAGAAAAAATTAAAGGAGCATATATCAGATCCCGAAACCAATGGTTACAATTTGGGGATAAAGGATCTAAATTTTTCTTTAACTTCTTAAAACAAAAACAAGTGAAGGAAAGAGTTGACAGAATTGTGGTTGAGGACAGAGAGCTTCTCTCTCTTCCTGACATTACCAATGCCTTTCATGATTTCTATTCTAATATTTTTGCCTCTGAGGACTCCCCCACTTCTGTTGACATCAGGAACCGTTGTATGAGCCTTATCCCCACCAAAATTTTTGAGGAAGATTCTATCCAGCTTCAAAATATTGTCTCCCCCCTGGAGATTGCTAATGCTATCCGCAAGCTTAAGGATGATAAAGCTCCGGGTCTTGACGGGCTCCCTGCTGAATTTTATAAAACTAATATTGATTGGATTACGCAAGATCTTTATAATGTTTACTTTGAAGCTTTTGAAAATGGTTCTTTGGGATCCTCTATTAATACTGGTATTCTTAAACTCATCCCCAAGTCTGGTGACAAGGCCCTTATCAAGAATTGGTGGCCTATTACATTGCTTAATGTTTCATACAAAATTCTTGCTAAAGTCCTTGCCACCAGACTTGAAAAAGTTCTTCCTAAATTTATCTACCCCACTCAAACTGGGTTCATTAAGGGCAGATACATTTTGGAAAACTTAATCACCAGTTGGGAAACTATGGAATGGGCTAAGACTTCTAATCAAAATAGTGCTATGCTGCTTGTTGATTTTGAAAAGGCTTATGACAGAATTGAATGGGATTTTATTGTTAAAATGCTCAGAGCTTTCAGTTTTCCTCCTATTTTCTGTAGTTATGTTAAAATTCTACTTGATGATGCCTCTGCTCTTATTGAAGTTAATGGTAATCTTTCACATCCTATTATTCTTTCTCGCTCTATTCGACAAGGATGCCCCCTTGCTCCTACCCTTTTTGTCATAGCTTCTGATGCTCTGTTTTACCTTCTTCGTGATGATTCCCTCTCTCCTAGAGTCCATGGGGTTACCCTCCCTGATAATTCTAAACTTTTAAACATTCAATTTGTCGATGATACATCCTTGTTCTTGGAGCTCTCTCAGCATAATATCCACTATTTTAATCAGAAGTTTGAGATCTTTGAGAAAGCCTCTGGAGCTTGGGTTTCCAGTCCTAAATCTATTATGCTTGGCTGGAAAGAGTCTCCTCCTGATTGGATGAATCAGTTTTCTTACTCTTGGGATGGACCTCACAAGATTGTCAGGTACCTTGGTATCCCCTTTTCTTTTGCTCCCTCTCTCAAGGATATGTGGGGGTGGGTTAAGAATAAGATTATGAATAAACTTAATAGTTGGAATCATAGGACTCTCTCACTTGCTAGAAGGGTTCAAGTGTGTCAAAAAGTTTTATCTTCTTATAGCATATATTACTCATTCGCTTGGATGTTTAGTAACTATCAGATCTTTGAAATTCAAAAGGCCATTCGTAATTTCCTTTGGTTGGATGGTAAAGGAAAAAGAAAAGCTCACATGGTGAATTGGAAATGGTGCCATCTGGATAAAAAAAGTTGGTGGTCTCATATTGAAAGATCTGAGATTACAAGGAATCTGCCTTGCTTCCAAATGGATCTTCCAGGCCCTTGAGGGTAATGAGCCTTGGAAGGTCCTTATCAGAAATAACATTCAATGTGGGGTTCCCAAAAAAGCCAAATCATGGAAAGGTCTTCCTTTCTGTGATTTGGTTGCTGGCCATTTTGTTGTTTCCGTTCAAGGGACCTAGGTCTTTAGATCCATTTGGAAGGCTTGGGAGATGGTCAGAGGTTTCATTGACAATTCCAGCTTTGATTATCAATACTCTATTCACGGAGAGCGTTCTATTTGGTGGAACCTTACCAACTCTGACAAACCTCTGGCTCTTACTAAAGGATGCTCTGCTAGATCCTGGAACTCTAAGGGCATTAAATGCATTATGGATATCATGGAACATAATAATCTTATTAGCTAGAATAGTCTATCCAGAATGTACAACCTTTCTAATTCACAAATCAGAACTTATAATTTAATTAAGAATGCTTGTGCTTCTTTAAATCTGCCCAGGAGTACTGATGTGGACTCCCATCATTATCTTTCTTTTAGATGGAGAGATGGATCTCTGCTTACCAAAGTTAAAGCTAAAGACATATATAAGTTTCTTAACTATGACACTGTTGTGACTGATCATATTAACAAGATTTGGTACTGTAATCTCAGTTCTACTAAATGGAAAAAATCCTTTGACAATTTGTGGAAGTCTCCTATTCCTCCTAAAGTTAAATGTTTTAAATGGTAGCTTCTTCTTGATAGGCTTCCTGTTAGAAACCATCTTACTAGTTTTGATACTTGTTCCATATGCAAAGTCCTTGAAACTATGAGGCATATATTTTTTTATTGCAATTTTGCTAAAGAAATCTGGTTAATGTTCGGTATTTATATTACTAAACATGTTTATAATTTTGAGATTGTTACTAGTTTTATACAAGGATTGAGAAAAGATGCTAACCTTTTTTGGAACATTCTTTCATCTCTCATTCTTTGGTTCATTTGGAAGTATAGAAATGAAGCCAAATTTGAAGGCATTGATAGAAGTCTTACTGGGTTTTATAGAAAACTCACCCATTTTAAGATTGCCTCGTAGGTTTGCTACATTATGAACCTGGAACGTGATAAGCTCTTGAGATTTCTTAAAGATGGGCACACCTCAATATTCATATATGACATGAAGCATGAATATAAATGGGCCAGTATCATAGAAGACAAAAGTTCTTTTGACAAAGCCCTTGATAAGCTGATTAAAGAAATTAAAAACAATGGTACTCCTCCTTATGAGAAACTCGACATGTATGCTCAGATTCTGGGAAAGAAGAAGGTTGTCTGGATGGAAGGTCCACAAGGTTGGACAACCTGGTTAGAAAACCAGGATGATATTCTCACTTAGTTGTCTTTCTTGGGAGCTTCCTCTCTTTTTGTATCTTCGTATTTTATATTATGTGATTTTTGATACTCCGGTTTGACCTCTTAGGCTTGCTGGTTGCCCTTGGGTCTCTGATTGTATTTTGATACTCTTTGAACTCTCGATGATTAATATAAAAAAAATAAAAATAAAAATTGAGTGTAATTTTTTATGCCATATTTAAAACTTTTTAATAGTTTAAATATTTATATTCTCTAAATAGTTAAGTATGTTTGAATTTATGAGTACGTTTTAAAGAGATTTGGTAGTCAATTAAGACATTTTTCTAGATATAAGTAGCTTAAGTTGTTCTAGACGAGTTAGAAGATATGACTGAGATTCTCTTGCAAATTTCTATATGGGATCTTATGGTAATCCATGTTTTAATATTTATGTTATTTCCTTTTTTCTTTTTTAAATATAAACCTTGAAGGGGCATTCTAAAAATTATGGTTTACATGTTGTAATAGTGTCACTTGAGTGACTTAGTTTTAACAATAAAATATTAGATAGTGGGGACTTAATATTTCATATGTAAGTCCAAAGGCATTTTTGGAAGTTACAAGAATGTAATGCTTTATATAAGAATTCACACAATGTATAAGAACCTTGAAAACTAATAATAAATCATTGTTATTCAAATTTAAATGCTCTTGAATTTTCCAATACAATCACATGCTGTGAGATTGTTCACAATCAATATCATAAGCCATTCTAAAGTAATACAATATCTCATATAAGTCTATGACCTTCAAGAGTAACTTGTTAGTATAAATAGTGTCATCATCTATCATGATAAGTTAAATAGACTACCCTAAATAGAGGTTTTATTTATTGAAAAAATAGACTTTATTATTAAATAATGGTGTGCTACTAGTGGTCTATAAAATATTGATAGAGCTCACATGATGTGCACATGAATGCTAATCATGACATACATTATTGTGCATACAATAAGGATATCAAATGAGTATGGTTCTATGGATGTAGACTAAATTAGGTTATATAGAAGGAATAACATGATAAGGCGCATTACTATAATCAAAGATCGTGAGCCACACAATAGAGAAAATGGGTCATCATGAAATACATTTTGTAATCACCTCATTTGAAGGTGAATAAGGTGTGTCGTGTATAAATATATCACTAGTTATAGAAGAAGTATGATTTATTGACCCTTAGTGGTCATCCTTGATGACAAAGCCACACAATGAAATCATTTGGTTGGATCATACAGGTGTTTTTTATTGTTGACAATGATATGCTTGGTATTTTCTTGATGTTGGTTGGTTTGTATTCTTCATAGCATCATCATTTTGGGTGATTGGTGTACACACTAAAAAGGTGCACTTTTATGAACCATTACATGCAAGGTTGCTCAAGGATGAGGCCTCACAAAGTGGTTCATAGCTCTCTATGCATGGAGTTGCAAGGGACTATGATGTGTTTGCTCTCAGCTAGAGCTACAAGCTTGTGACCTTGCTAGTCAACCATACAATGAGAGATTCAAGTGAAGACAAGGGCAACAATGCCAATATCTCCAAGAATCCAATGCAATGCAATGAAAGCTATATGAGAATGCAATCTAAGCTATGGAAATGAAAGTACAATGCAACTAATCTATGAAAGGAAATAGCAATGGATTAAAATGCTTCCTATTTAAACTATGTGAGCTTATTCTATTGCATAAAAGGAAATCTATACTAAGAATGCCATTATCATGCAACTATGAAAGCAAATATGCAACTAAATGATGAAAGCAACAAGTCTTCAATGTCTTCAAACTCCAAATGCACCTAAAACCTACAGCATAACATTAGCATGAAAACATGGTATATGCAAATGAAGGAGAGAGCTCTCCTTTTATAAGAAATGAGGTGAAATGGACCATTGAGATTAAGAGGCAAAAAGTCTTAATCAGTGGTGGAGCTTGAAAGAGGAGAAATCCATGTGCACAAGTATCCTCCAATAGGAAAATAAGAGTTGACTTTATGTCCATATGAGATAAAAAGTGCTTTTTTCCTTTTTGTGAAATATGAATAATGCTTTATTTGTGCAACTTAGGATAAGACGAAAAGGTGGGCTTTTTATTTAATCAAAAGGGGAGGAAATATTCCTTTTCATTAAATAAAAACTTAGGATAAAATGGTTAGCCCATAGGATAAAAATCTAATATATGATCGAAATTAGGATTTGATCAAGAGATTGATATTGTTGAAAATATTGTTTATTGATAAAATTGATTCAGGGTTAATAAATTGAATAAATGGGGCCCAAAGTCTAGGTGACCATTTTTGGGTGCATACATTTGCCCCTCTTTGACTAATGTGTGATCGATTTGGGAACACATGCAGTCAAAGAATGAAGTTGAAATGTGAGATCAGTCTCGGATCACAAAACAACTCAGATGTGAGGTCGATTTGGGATCACATCCAGACAAAACATAAACAAAGGCCTTTGAACATGAGGTCGATTCGGGATCACATTCAAAGTAAGAGATAAGAATCTCAAATTTGAGCAAAAGCTCAAAAAAGATGTCTGAATCAAGAGAATCAGGGATGAGAATCCCATAAGTACTGCCCCCTCGGAATCGAAATCAAAATCAGGTAGAGAGGAGAACAGTGAATTGATAAGGATTTGATCAAATCTGAAGGAAATCATAATCGAAGGTAAGAGTCAATAGGTTAACCATTAGGCAATGAAACATGCCCCAGCCTAACTGAAAAGATGCAGTCAAACGTGAGAAATGAGGGAATGGAATGAATATGAATGAAAGACTAGAAGTTTGGAAGACATGGAAATGAAGAAATGACGATGCCCCAACAAAGATCGAAGGATTAGGCCTCAAAAGATCAGTCAACTGTGCAGAAGGGGGGAAGATTTTGAAACGTGATTTTGACTATCAAGATGACCTCAGATTTCGATTTCAAGTCTGAAAATGGATCCAGGATGTTGAAATTAGCTAAGGGTGCAATTTTCACGCAATTCTGAGGTGTTTTGAAAATGAGGTCAAAAAGTTAAAAGGCTATAAAAGGGGTCAAAATGTCATTTTCAAAAATCATTTATCTTTTAGTGATTTGAGAATTTCAAAGCTTTAGAGAGAGAAAATGGCCCAGCAAGCACGAGTTCCCATCCACAGGCATCGATTTGAGCGCGCCCGATTACACAACCAGCCACCACACTATCCTGCCTCGGTATGTTTTCAAAAAACTCGAGCTTTTTGAGTCATTTTTTGCATTTAATAGCTTATTTTAGCACGTTTTTCAAATTTTTAAATTTCAAAAAATTTTGCTAGGTGAAATATCGTGCGATACTTTAGAAGTATCACATGCTTTGGGGAGAAGTATTGCGCGATACTTCGCGGGTCCCCAAAGTATCGCGCGACCTAAGGCACCAGTATCGCATGATACTAGGCAAAAGATCGCACGATACTTCACCCGAAGCCAGGCGATATACCTCAACACTAGCGAGCGATATACTCTAGGCAGGTCGGGCGATAGTCCGTCAGGGGTGAATTATCGCACGATATTTCTCTTCAAAGCGGGTGATATGATGAAAACTGACATGATTCATTTGTTGGCACAGGTGTACTATGATCAGGATGCCACTAAGGGGCACCGACTGGTTCAGGAGATGTTCCAGGATGTCACTATTCTGGATAGGCATATCAGCTGGGAGAGGCTGATAGATGATTTCGGTAGAGACTACCCAGTGTCATGCATAGTGGCATCTATCATTTCTCAGATCCTAATGACTGACCACAGTCAGAAGGGTTTCCCGCTCGGATGGGCTCAGCTTTTGGTGGACTTGGTCGGCAGGCCGCGACGGATGGCATGGGGTCCTGCCATACTGGCAGAGATGTACCATGAGCTGCATGAGATCGTCTACAGAGATGGTCAGACATGGGCATGCGGTACCATCCTGGCACAGGTATGGGCATGGGAGCACATCGCTATGGTGCGCCCCAGGGTTCAGCCGAGGGAGAGGAGGTACCCCTATATCTACAAGTACCTCAGGTTCATATCACATGCCCATTCTGGAGATGTGACCTACTATCGGCGGATTTTGGACGAGATAGCCTCATTCACATGGAGGCCCTACAGGGAGGTTGAGGTTTGGGGAGATGCAGCCGATGAGCTGAGTTATATGTTGTGCAGTCAGCCACTGGTAGGTCGGTATGTAGAGATCGTAGAGAGATTCTGCATCACTTGGGTATGGCGGCAATTTGGGAGGCAGCAGCGAGTCTCGACAGAGACTACCACATATGCCAGGGCCATAGATGAGGAGGGTCATGGGTGGCTACCCATGTTGGATTATCAGCAGGCTGTCGCGGAGACAGCAGGTATCAGGAGCGAGCCCTGGGAGTATTTCCCAGATATGGTAGATGCAGGGGCTGATGGAGCCTACAGAGCAGAGCGGCGGAGGGTTCCATTCCCTTAGTTTACAGTATCAGATGCACAGGTACCAGTGCCGGGAGGAGACGGAGGGGGTGATGGGGGAGATGGAGGAGACAGAGGGGACGGAGGAGAGGGAGGGGATGGAGGAGATGGCAGGAGGGGGAGAGGGAGGAGGATGGAGAGAGGAGAGGGGTCAAGATCAGGTGGCCGAAAATGGTCACGGGGACAGTGATCAGCGACACCTGAGGAGGAGGTGAGACCAGCTCACCGGTAGGCGGAGGCACAGCAGGATCAGCCTACGGGGGGAGAGGATCTGAGAGCCCAGATATAGGCTCAGGAGGCAGAGATACAATAGCTCCGGACTACTATAGCCATGAGAGATTAGCAACTACTGGATCTGAGGGCAGAGTGAGATCAGCAGATATCTGATCTTAGGGCAGAGATAGCACACCGTGAGGCGATGGCACAGGTTGAGGCACTGGAGCTCCGACGAGAGTCAGCGAGAGCAGCCTATTATCATGGGCTATATCTACAGGCTGTCCCAGAAGGTGAGAGAGCACCATCATACTCTCAGTGAGCGGGGGTATCACATGTGGTACTCGATAGGAGAGCTATGCCTCCTCCACCACCACGAGCTCCTCACAAGGGTGGTAGCGAGTCTTAGGGCTTAGATGTTTTGGACATATTTTGAGACTTTTGATCCAGATTTTGGGATCTCATATTGTATTGTATATCATGACATTGTTATAGATTTATGAGATTACTAGATATTCGATGTATCATGTGTATTTGTCTCACTTGTGATGGATGTATCAGTTTATGTATATTGTCTTGTCATTTTGCTCAAAATGTTTATGTATGTGCTTATGTATGTTCTCTCTCATAGATGTATGTTTAATTCTCATGTGTATGATATAGACTCATGTTTCTTGAAAATGACAGTTGTGATATAGATATGATGATATGATTAACCCCTTGTGATGAACAGGAACAGGTTCGAGATGAAAAGAACAAGGAGTGAAAGACATGATCAAGAAGAAGAAAAGGTGAGCGCAGTCGACTGACAGGTCCACGTAAGATGAAAAGGAGAGCTCTCTCCATATGCAAAATGCAACACTAGACTAACATGAACCTAAAAAATGCAAGCTACTATGAAAGAGGTTGACTTGCAAGGTCACAACACTTATAGACATCTAATTATCATCATCGAGCATTATTGGTAGCGTTGTAAGATCATACAATGCACACTAGCATAACTATGTGGATATGAATATGATCTTTATCAGATAGAAATGTGGGAATCCCACCTAGGCATCAAAAGACATATAGGTCAAGATGACTAATGCAGTGAGATTACCTAAGTTTGATATGGTGAGATTATGCTTGTATCAAGACACATGAAAGTCAGGATAGCTAAAAGCATGCACTCGCAAAATAGTCAAGGATAATACCTTGTTAATCCATAGTGTCAAGTAGGACCAGTATAAATGCTCATGACAGTTAGGATCAACAAAATATACCCACAAGCAGATAAAGAAAGAAAACATGTTCTCATTCCCTCAGTCTTCTAGCTATGCATCATCAAAAACTTCTCAGGGAGAGATCACTCATCAAAGAAATCCTCATAGACAGCACACAAAGAAAAATAAAGTCATCATATCGTCATCGAGTTAATTGTTTAAGTGTGTGTGTGTTGGTCATAGAGTCAGACTCTGAGTATCGCATCTGCACATGAGCACTATCGCATTATACTTAGACTATAGGCAAGACATCTAATAAGTGTTAAGAAACACTCGACGCAAGGGAAGTGTTAAAAAACACTGTTTGGGGTGGTGTTGAAAAACACCTGTTGTGAAATGCCCCAAGAGATGAACGCACCTAAAAGACCAATGCTAACAGTTATGCCCCCTAGACAAAGACAAAGACCAATTCCAGACTAAGCCAAATAAGGTCAAGGCATGATGGGAAGTGGCTAAGTGTCGAGGACGCATGCTAACAGATAGGAGTGCAAAGGCCTCAAGTAGCGCCTATTTCCAGGTTTTCACCACTTGGAATCTTTTTTCATTTTTTCATTTTTTTCATTTTTTGGGGATTTTTTCTACCAAGGCGCCTATTGCTAGGTTTTCACCAAGGCACTTTTTTCTATTTTTTTGAATTTTTGAATTTTTTTAATTTTTTTTAATTTTTTTTTCAGGGCTTTTTATACTTTTTAGGATTTTTTCAGCATCATATATCAATTTTTTTGGTATTTTTTCAGGATCATAAGATATGTACAAAGGATGCCCCCAGACAGAATGGGCATCAAGGATAGAACTTCTTGAGGTGCACAATATTGATGGGATCAGGGAGCTGTTCTCCATCAGGATCTGACAGTAAATATGCACCAATACCAAAAGCAGCTGTGATGACATATGGTCCAAGTTAGTTAGGTTCAAACTTGCCTTTTTGCTCTTTGTTTTGTTGGTTCTTGGGGTTCTCTCGCAAAACAAGATCACCTATTTGAAATTCTCTAGGGCGAACCTTCTTGTTGAATGCCTTGGACATACGCTTCTGATACACTCGCATATGATCAAAGGAAGCCTTATGCTTCTCATCTAGAAGTTCTAGTTCCTGTAACCTCATGGCGCGGTAATCCTCATCTGTAACCAAACCTTTGAGTGAGACTCTAAGTGATGGTATCTCGACTTCTAAAGGCAACACTGCTTCAGCGCCATAGGTGAGATAAAAAGGAGTAGCTCCTGTAGGTGTGTGAATGCTTGTTCTGTAAGCCCATAGTGCTGGATTGATTTGTAAGTGCCAATCCCTACCATTCTTGTGTACTGTCCTATGAAGAATCTTAAGAATGGTTTTGTTGGAGGCTTATGCCTGTCCATTTCCCTGTGGAAAATAGATGGAGGACCAATGTTGCTTGATTTTAAACTTTTTGCACAGGTGCTTTAGGTCCTTATTCTTAAATTGACCTCCATTGTCAGTAATGATCTCAGAAGGCATTCCAAATCGGCAAATGATATGATTCAAGATGAACAAAGAAATGGTCCTTCCTGAAGCAACAGAAAGTGGCACAGCTTCCACCCATTTTGTGAAGTAGTCAGTGGCAGTAATAATGAACTTGTGTCCACCTGATGAGTTGGGATGAATCTGCCCAACCAGATCAAAGGCCCAATGCTGAAATGGCCAATGAGAAACAGAAGGGATCAGCTCCCTACCTGGAGCATGAATCAGGTTGCCATGTTTCTGACATTTTTCACATGACTTAGCAAAGGTGACTACATCTATCTGCATTGTGGGCCAATAATATCCCACCCTAAGCAACCTTCGGGCCATGGCAAGACCATTAGAATGTCCACCATAAATGCCCTTGTGGATGTCAGCTAACGCTTGGTTGGATTCCTCCTTTTCCAAGCACCTAAGGAGTGTCCCATCTAAACCCCTCCTATATAAATCACCAGAGATGAGGGTGTGGCGAGAGGCGTTACAGATGAGGTTTCGATGTTCAGAGCGGTTGAATGTGTCGGGGATGATGTCATCACGAAGATATAAATAGATAGCACCATATCGAGAAGACTCATGTGTGATAATGGCACAAATGACATGGCTTTCAGACGAGTCAAAGATGGGATGGTGTAGCTCTTCCACCAGGAATTCAAATCTGGATTCATGTGTCTCCAACTGAAGAAGTGAAGCTAATGTGGCCATGGTGTCAGTAGCTTTGTTCTCTATCCTAGGGATCTGTTGAAACGTCACAAAGGTGAAATAGCATCTCAAAGAATCAACCATCTTTTTATAAGGTATCAATTTGTCATCCTTGGTTTGATACTCTTCATTGACTTGGTTGATGATTAACTGGGAATCCCCAAAGACATGTAACTCTGTGATGTTCCATTCTATAGCCATTCTCAAGCCATTAGTTAAAGCTTCATATTCTGCAATATTATTGGTACATGGGAATAATAGTTTGTAAGACTTCAGAATGTTGTACCCATGTGGAGAAACAAATAACACTCCAGCACCTGATCCGTTTTGCATGCGGGAACCATCAAAGAACATTGTCCAAGTGCGAGTAGGTGTATACAAGATGTGTTCGTTTGGGAATTCCACTTGTACCGGCATACTATCCTGGATTGGAAAATCAGCTAATTGGTTGGCAATAGCTTGCCCTTTTATTGCCTTCCTTTCAACGTACTCTATGTCAAATTGAGTTAGGACCATCATCCATTTAGCGAGTCTACCCGTCAGGGCAGCCTTACTAAGCAAGTATTTAAGGGGATCAATTTTGGCAACCAAATGTATGGTATGAGCAAGCATGTAGTGGCACAACTTTTGAGAAGCAAACACCACTGCCAGACAAGACTTCTCAATATTATTGTAATTGATCTCATAGGAGACGAGAGTACGGCTGATATAGTATATGGCCCGTTCTTTCCCAGTATCATCTGATTGAGCCAATAATGCCCCCAGGGAAGTGTCTGTAGCTGAAATATATAGGATCAATGGTTTCCTTGGAATAGGAGGCATTAGAATCGGAGGATTAGCCAAGTATTGTTTGATCTGATCTAGGCTCTTTTGACAATTCTCGTTCCAAACACAAGAAGCACCTTTATGCAATTTCTTGTTAAAGGGTTGTGCCCTATCTGTAAGTTGAGAAATAAACCTCCTAATTGATTGAAGATGTCCCTGAAGACTTCTCATTTGGCTGATATTTCAAGGAGGTGGCATATCTAGGATTGCTTGGACCTTTTCAGGGTCAACCTCGATACCTTTTGCTGATATTATGAATCCTAAAAGTTTGCCTAAGGTGACGCCAAATGCGCACTTCTTTGGATTCAATCTGAGTTGGAATTGTTCCATACGATCGAGAATTACTTCCAGATCATCGAGGTGTGTGTCCCTTTTTCTTGATTTTGCTAGGGTATCATCCACATAATCTTCCATATTTTTGTGCATCATATCATGAAAGATAGTCGTCATAGCTCTTTGGTAGGTTGCTCCTGCATTCTTTAATCCGAATGGCATGACGTTCCAGCAATAGGTTCCCCATGCACATGTGAATTCTATTTTCTCTTGGTCTTCAGGAGCTATTTTGATTTGATTATACCCCGAGAAACCATCCATTAGAGAGTATATGTCATAGCCCGTCGTCATGTCCACTATCATGTCAATGTTTAGAAGTGGAAAATCATCCTTTGGGCATGCTTTGTTTAAATCTCTAAAATCTGTGCAGACACGAATGGACCCATCATGTTTGGAGACAGGTACTATGTTTGAGATCCATTCTGCATAATCGATGGCTCTAATAAATCCAGCTCTCAAAGTTTTTCTAATTCCCCTTTGACAAGTAGAGCTACATGTGGATGCATTTTTCTTACTCTTTGTTTTACTGGCTTGACTCCTGGAGCTATGGATAAGTGATGCATGATGAGATTCGTGTCAAGCCCTAGCATGTCTAAGTAGGTCCATGCAAAATTAATTTTCTTTTTCTGTAAAAACTGTACATATGCCTTGGTCTCTTCCTCTGATAAAGACTGAGCAAGATGGACTATCTGAGGATTTTCTTCTGTGTTTAAATTGACTGGCTTTGTTGGTTCAATCAATATTGATGATCTATCCTGGAAATAACTCGGCAAGTTATTAAGTACCCCATCCTTAGGTGCCTCAAAGAGGTTTTCACCCTCGGATGCGTCATTTCTTTTTACTATTTTTGGTTCTGACACCGCCACAAAGTGGTTTTCGCCATCAGACCTTTTTTTCTTTTTTTCTTTTATTTTGAGACTGAGGTACTTAATATCAAGCTCTGTCATGCTGGTTGTTGGTTCACTGGTGGAAGAAGCCATGAGTTCAAGAGCATTCAGATAGCAGGCAATTTCGTAATCATTGTGGAAGGTGAGGAATGTGGGCTCTTGATGGCACTGAGACCAGTCAATTAGGTCAAAGTGAACAAGGGGTAGGTCGATGACTGGTTCAATGTTGTTTATGTGAAAGGTGTCATCTCTGGTGACCATATAATCAGAGTTCATCAAGTCTTCTCCTAAGATACATGAATTAGGACTCATCCTATCAAATGAAGTGACATCCACTAAGGCGATTTGAGGAGTGCAATCCTCTAGTCCGACACTAGGATCATTAGTCGCATCGGGTTGGGTACTATAGGCATGGATAATATCCATGTCCAAATCAATTGTTGCATTTGAAAGCAAGTCCCATTCATATTCATGGGAGTCTATCTCTGAGTCATTATTTAGGCCTCGTGATGTAGAAGCCTCAAGGTTAGGAAGGGTTTCCCCCTCTCTAGTGCTAGTATTGGTACTATCCGTCGCAGCTAGGACAGTAACACTTTCCTTTGTCGATCTAGCAGTCACACAGTCACTATCCGTCACAGCTGGGATAGTAGGACTATCAAGTATCAAATTTGTGGAATCTCCCCAAAGGAGATGCATTGAGGGCACCCAATCAGCAGACACATCTTGTTGATTGGAAAGATCAAGCGTATAATCTGAGTCACTATCACTGTCCATCGTAGTTGGGACAGGGACACCTTTCTTCTTCTTATTCTCAAAACCTAAGCCAACCGTGGACTTATTCTTTCGTCTGAAAAGAGCATGATCAAGAGGCTCAGCTTTAGCATCCATCCTATGACTAAGGGGACCATATCCCGGATATCCCATATTTTTGACCAATGTATACCCTTTCCCATAAGCTTCAGGTGAAGGAGCAAAATTCTCGTTATGTTTGTATTTCTCCTCGTGATAGATCCAGTCCCTTACAACAACTTCCTCTTTCTCTTCTTGAATGGGGACCGAAGACTCAACAAATTTCCCAAATAATGTCATTGTTGATGACGAAGGCTTCACATTTGGGATGGTCTCCCATAAGACCTAGGAGAGATTGGCATGTTTGTAAAAGAATCCATTTTATAATCTCCCATCCCAAGATCGATGGTCTTGAACTTCTGCTTGTATTGTTCAAGTGAACTACTAGGACTGTCTGCTTCCCTATTCAAAGGTACATGTGATCCCGCAAAAATGTTATTAACTGATAGAGCACTATCTCCAGGGATGCAAATTTCTACACTGTTATGAGGAAACTTAACACACTGGTGATATGTTGATGGGACTGCTTGCATTTCGTGAATCCATGGCCTACCTAGCAAAATGTTGTAGGCTAGAGGTCCAACATCAACAATTTGAAATAATATATCTTTTTCTATGGGACCAATGCGAATAGGCAAAACAGCCAATCCCTTAGAACTTCTTTCTGCTTCGTCATATGCTTTGATTGTGATCCTTTTCCTTGTGTCAATGACGTTCTCAGAATATCCTAGAGCCAGCAATAAACTCAAGGTGCAAATATTGAGCCCCGCACCCCCATCTATCAGTACACGCCTAACATGGGTTTTATGAATCATGACTTTGATGTGTAAGGCCAAGTTATGTGGGTGACTAATGGATTTGTCATCTTCTTCAGAGAAGGTGAGGTAATGAGGGCTAGCCAAATGGTTGACCATGTTTTGGAATTGATCAATATCTAAGTTGTTAGGAACGTTGGCTACTCGCAAAGCGTCTTCAAGGACGCGCTTGTGCTTAGGAGACAATTCTAAAAGCTCAAAGATGGATATCTGCGCGGGTGTACATTGTAGCTGGTCAATAAGATTATAATTGGAATCAGGACCAATGGCAGATTTGGGAGGAGCACCTTTGGACATGGGCTGCTTAGACTTGCTAGTGCTAGGACCTCTGATGATAATGGGCGCTTGGGCCTGTCCCCTAGTGATAGCATTGAGGGACTGGGGCATTCTTTGTGAATGAGGACCTCTTATCACCATAGCGGGTCTTTCATCAATCATAGGAGTTGAGTCCACATTATGTCCATAGGGATCTTTCCCTCTCATCATGTTGACACTATCATCCACAACTTCAAGCATGTTAATAACGTTCTCCACATTTGTGTAGGTGTAGTTGATAGCCACCTTGCCATTCTTATTGTTAGAATTCTCTCCTTTCTCATATTTAGGCAGGGGCTCTTTAAAGGCTTTATGATCTGCATTAGTGGTTAACCCATCCACTTGTAATTGTCCTTTCTTAATAAGGTCTTGGACAAGATGCTTGAGTTTAAAACAATTTTCTATGTCATGCCCAATCCCATTATGGAAAATGCAAAAAGCCTTAGCATCCCACCAATGAGGTAAAGGATCTGGTATGCGATGTTTTGTAGGATCCTGTGGGTGTGCCAAATTATGAGCAACTAATGTCTTAAAAACATCTGCATAAGATTCTCCCAATTTGGTAAATTATCTTTTCTCCATTTTAGATCTCTTTTGATACTTAGGTTTGTCTTGTTGTGTTGAAGACGTTTGCAGCTTCATAGCTTGAACTGCATGAGAGAGGTTAAGAACTCCTTCATTTTTGACCTGAGATGAGTCAACAACTCCATCGTTGACCACTTGCTTGTTTTTGTTCCAATAGGAGTTCTTTTTGTCCTTGTTACCATTAGTATTGTTATTTTGGCTATTGTTGTTATTTGTTGGTTTAGCCAAAATTCCTTGTTCTTTTAGGACATCCTCAATGCGACATGCCACCTCTACCATGGTATCAAAAGAATTAAATGGAATTTTCTTGACTTCATATCTGAGTTCTGGTATTAGATTGCTCACAATGATATCAATTCTCTCCTCTTCAAGGATTGTCGTTGGGTATTTCGAACACAATCACCTCCATCGTTGTAAAAATGTGACAAAAGATTCCCCTTGATTTTGCTTAAGTTTACACAAATCAAGCATTGTGACCAACCTCGATAAGTTGTAAGCAAAATGCTGAACAAATCTTTGGACAAGTTCTTTAAATGTCTTTACTGGAGGGGAAAGGTTGGTGAACCACTCCATGGCTTGACCTTTTAAACTCCTTGGGAATAATCTCATCAAGTAGGAGTCTTCATGGTGAAAGGAAAAGCTCATTATGTAGAACTGTCGAACATGGTCGTGGGGGTCACCAGTGCCATCATATTTGTCATATGTTGGGAACTCAACTTTCTTAGGGAATTCTACCATCACCACACTTTTGTCAATGGGGTTAGGACATATGGAGTCCAAATGAAATGTGCTCTTGGGAGCCTTCATCCTATCTATATCTTTTTGCATTTGTAAGATCACCTCATCAGTTGAAGGGCTCTGTTTCTTGATCTTTTGGTGAACATCAAAATTATATGAAACTTTAGCGCCTTTGTTGATAAGACTTTCCAAGAATTGGTCTTTGTTTTGTTTCACATATTGCTCCACATATGCTTGAAAGGATGGTTCTTATTGCATAGTCATGAAGTCCATATGATCAAATTTAGCATAACTTCCTCCATGTTGTGAGCCATGATGTGCTCATTGGGAGGGTTGCTTTGAATGTCTATGAGACGACTGTCTCCTATGATGGTCATATCTTGAAGCCCTTCTTCCTCTAGGACTTGGGGATCATGAGGGTGTCCTTGATCTTCTTCTAGGGCTAGGGGAAGGGGTAGATGGGGGTGAGTTGGTCCCACTATTGGCTCCCCTCCCGTTAAATCGGCTTTGGAGTTGTTGTACATAAAGTCTATCTTCTTCTTCTTGGGTGAGTGACTCTTTTCTGTATATCCAACAATGCACGTTCCTCTTCCTCTAGTTGTCTAAATTTTTCCTTTTTAGTAGCCTGTTCATCTAAGTAGGCTTGTTTCTCTCTCTCAATGCTTCTCAATCTTGTATTTGCATATCGAGAGGTGTCTTTAAGTGGGGAGGATTGTCTTGACTGTCTTATTGCATTGGCTGCATTTATGTGGTGATCACTAGATTCATTGTTCTGGTCTTCGTGTTGTGACCTTGAATCTGAGTGAGCTTGCTTATGATGTCTCTTGGCTCATTGGTGAGCATCAAAATACCTCACGTTGTTGGGAGGTGACCCGGGTGGACTAGCATGAGAAGAACCACCATACTCTCTTCTGTGTCATTGGAAGATATCCTCAAGAGTTTGATTCATGGCTTCTCTTTGTTGTCGGGTAAAAGTGTAACTCATGTCCATGCTTGATGAGAGTGGTATGAAAGAGGTGCTCACTTCACTAGGATTATCTCCCGGATTAAAACAAACCTCAGATTCACTCTTAGGAGATTGATCAAAAAAGGGACCTTTTCCCTTAGGTTGTCGACGAGTCTTGACAAGTGGTAACTAGCTAAAGGCAACAGGGGGTCGCTTCCCTTGATTGACTTGGTACCTTGTTATAACTGACATGAAAGAAAGATACTCTCAATGAAAAGGTGACCTCTCAAAGTGTCAACGCCAAACTAGGATAATCAAAGTCCTCTATTGTCCAAAAAAAGAAACGAGAAGAAAAAAAAAGGGCTTTACCAACACTGTCAAAGAGGTGCTTCAAATCAAAGGGTGACTACCCTTGCACTTTTGAATCAGGAGGTTGGACTAGGCCAAAAGATAATTGAATTTGAGATGAAAATTATTTGGACAATAAGAGTACTAAAATTTTCCAAGAATGTAGCTAACAATCTTAGAGATGAACCTTGGCACCAAGAATGACCTTCTAATTTGGCAATTATTTCAAGGTGATTTCATAAATCAAATGATGCTATCCCGGAGGACTAAAACCAGAAATTTAGAGTCAAGATAGGCCTCAAACATCAGGGTGAGAAGCCTACTCTAAGACCTAGCTTGGTTAACAGCAACTGAAACTGACCAAAATTTAAGCACGGCAGAAATAAACCAGGCGATATACTCCAGGCTACTAGGGCGATAAACCTATAACCGCGCAATACTTCGCCTGAAGCCAGGTGATATACCTCAACACTGGCGGGCGATATACTCCAGGCAGGTCAAACGATAGTCTGTCAGGGGCGAACTATCGCGCGATATTTCTCTTCAAAGCGGGCAATACTTCTAGCAAGCGTGAAGTATCGCGCGATACTTCGCTTTACAGGGTGCGATACTGTTGCAAAATTGTTTAACTCTTGACCAGAATTGTGTAAAATTTGCATTTTTGGGTCTGTTTGGTCAAAGTTTCCAGTCTGAGGGTTGATGTTTTCAATTTCAGTCACAATATCAGTAGAATTTCAGCAGGTTTGCAAATAGTAAGGGATTAAAACATGGTCTCAAAAACTTGAAACAAGGGCAAAAGCAACCTTGCCAAGACAAACACTTGTGATATCAGAATTGAAACAACACCCTATGAATGCTACCGATTGTTTGTATGTAAGAACGTTTGCACTAGTATCACACCACCGAAGACAATTCAAGCAAATCTATCCTAAAAAGTCAAGGCTCAATACTTACCAACTTAGCCCACAACTTGATGCCCCCTCGCCTCACACCAAATGGTTACCCACAAGAGATGTTGGCTTTGTCATGGAAATGTCAAATGACACAACCAAAGGGACACATATGGTGAGTATCTTAAGGTGATCCGGGTAAACCACTTGGATCAATCCTTGCACTAAGAAGATAAGCGGCTAAAATAAGGTGGCTTCTATCTAATAGTTCTTAATAAGGATTTCCATTCACAACACCCCTCTTGCTCCTCTTAAAAGGACTAGGACCTCACGGCCTCAAGAGTACCTTAAGCATTTTTGTTCAATGTTTTCCCCATGGTCGCAATCCCATGAGCTACTCACATCAAATGAAAATAAGTGTTATGTCTACCAAGGTTTTTGGTGTCCTTAATAGCCTTGAGATTATAGTGAGTTGGAATCACTTGCCACCAAGGAAAATGATGACAAGGTTGTCCCCACTTGAGTCGTTCCTCTTGATTGCTCAAGAGCAGGCCCGCTAAAGGATTCCTAAACTAAACAAAAATGGATAATTTATGAGGTTCAAGGTTTTTGATTCACCACAAGGGTGAAGAGAATACTCCCCTATCTCAAAAATCTCTCCCAAACACACCAAGCAAAGAGATTCAATTACTCCCTTGCTTCCAAAACCTTAAGATGGGTCAAGATTTTCTGATTCACCTAAAGGTGAAGAGCATACTTCTCCTACCACCTCAAGATCCCTTTCACAAGGTATTAAGATGCCTAATACAATTAGTGAATGCCACACTTGAAAGGAAAGCAAATAAACAAGCAAGAAATTTTTATTTTTTATTTTATTTTTATTTTTTTTATGCTTGGGCAGCCCTGCAAAAATTGTTAGTAGCCCTCTTTGACATGCGTTTTTAGCAATTTTCAAGCAAATGAGAGCACCTACAAACACAACTTGTTAGACCCACAAGGTTAGCAAAATCAAAATTCAAATGTAAACATGCAATAAATTGCTAGATTTAAGTTAAAAGATGCGGGTTAAACCTATCTAAACACAGCAAAACAAAACAGCAAGCTAAAATAATCAAATTCAGATAAGAAAACTGGAAACGCAAGTCTCTATCAGACTAGGTGATATTTCTCAGACTTCACCAGTATCGCGCGACACAGTTTCCTATAGTCGTGCGATATTTCTCAGTCGCGTGATATTTCTCACTATGGGCGGGCGATACTTCGCCCGATAACAGGTGATATTTCTCAGTACTGGCGGGCGATTCTTCTCTCGCACAAAGTGTCACACCGCTATACAAAGGTATATCACGTGATATTTCTGAGAAGTATCGCGCGATACTCTAAGACTGAAAACCAGAGACTGAAAACCGAGCTAAAAATTGACAAAAATTTTGATAGAAAATGCAGAATTAAAGGGACAAAGCTAATCGACTCAGCCCCACGGTGGGCACCAGAAATATACACACTAAAAAGGTGCACTTCTATGAACCATTACATGCAAGGTTGCTCAAAGATGAGGCCTCACAAAGCGGCTCATAGCTCTCTATGCATGGAGTTGCAAGGGACTATGATGTGTTTGCTCTCAGCTAGAGCTACAAGCTTGTGACCTTGCTAGTCAACCATACAATGAGAGATTCAAGTGAAGACAAGGGCAACAATGCCAATATCTCCAAGAATTCAATGCAATGCAATGCAAGCTATATGAGAATGCAATCTAAGCTATGGAAATGAAAGTACAATGCAACTAATCTATGAAAGGAAATAGCAATGGATTACAATGCTTCCTATTTAAACTATGTGAGCTTATTCTATTGCATAAAAAGAAATCTATACTAAGAATGCCATTATCATGCAACTATGAAAGCAAATATGCAACTAAATGATGAAAGCAACAAGTCTTCAATGTCTTCAAACTCCAAATGCACCTAAAACCTGCAGCATAACATTAGCATAAAAACATGGTATATGCAAATGAAGGAGAGAGCTCTCCTTTTATAAGAAATGAGGTAAAATGAACCATTGAGATTAAGAGGCAAAAAGTCTTAATCAGTGGTGGAGCTTGAAAGAGGAGCAATCCATGTACACAAGTATCCTCCAATAGGAAAATAAGAGTTGACTTTATGTCCATATGAGACAAAAAGTGTTTTTTTCCTTTTTGTGAAATATGAATAATGCTTTATTTGTGCAACTTAGGATAAGACGAAAAGGTGGGCTTTTTATTTAATCAAAAGGGGAGGAAATATTCCTTTTCATTAAATAAAAACTTAGGATAAAATGGTTAGCCCATAGGATAAAAATCCAATATATGATCGAAATTAAGATTTGATCAAGAGATTGATATTGTTGAAAATATTGTTTATTGATAAAATTGATTCAGGGTTGATAAATTGAATAAATGGGGCCCAAAGTCTAGGCGACCATTTTTGGGTGCATACAATTGGTATATTGGAATAGTGTATAGCTACTAGTTGTATTGGTGTACATTGGCTTATTAGGTTGCATGGTTATGCTTACATTGACAGTGACAAACATCATTAGGTTGATGTTGGCATGTATTGGCATATACTTACATAATTTGATGGTTAATTTGATAGTGATACTTTTTGTGGCATACGATGATACTTTCCTTGCTTCAATTATATATTGTGTTGATACCTACTAATTAGTTTGGCACCTTGTAGTGATACAATTTGAACAGGTCATTTTCTAATGACTATGGTATCAATGTTACATTTGGTTGTTGAGATATTCTTTAGAGGACATGTATCTTTATTTTTGTTTTTCATTTGATAAATTATATATTCTTATTTTACTTAAGGTATTGACATATTATAAGTCCTTGTCACCAATAAAGCATTAATGACCTGTCATTATTTTATCAATAAGTTATTGATGACTTTATATACACAAGGTATTTAAGTTGTTAATAACTTAATGCATTTATGGATATAATGAATTAAGTGATAAGGTTACAAGGCTAATCAATTGTGTTAAATGTTAAGATTGTGGGATGATGATTTTGAGTTTAAAAAATCATTGTAAATATGTACAAATATCATTATCAAGGCGATATTATATGCAAAGTAAGTTGTCAACTTTCTTGGTTAAGCGTTCAATGTCTATCCACAATATCCAACTTATGATTAAAGAAAAGACACCGATGATACTATGGTTATTAGCTGAAGTAAGTTGATCTTTTCAAAAGATAGACATTTTATAGGGGGTTTGTTTTTCATTATTATGTTTTGATATTCCAAAATGTAAATACACAATCATGTGACAAAATAGTTTGTAAGTATTAAAACCCTACTTTCAAAGGGATGGGGCACAATAACAATTGAAAACTTGCATCAACACTGAAAGAAGAGAGTAGTGCACATAGTGGACAATAGATAAGAGTGGTAATATCTTTCCTTATGAGATTTGTTAAAAGTTTGTTAAGTTTGTTAATTTCTAAAGAAAGGTTATACAGACTGTTTATATTCATCATATTGGTAACTGTCAATTAGTGAAGGGTTTGATGTTCGTATTAATGTTTCCAAAATACTAGTTTTTGACTATGATGAAAATATCTTTAAGGGTCTGTCAAAACAATTATGTCTTTTGTTAACTCAAGTTGAGATTGAAATGAGTAAATTTTTCAAACCATAGTTTCTAAAATGAGTAATTAAAGTATTCTATTTCTTATTTGTAACCCTACCTTCAATGTTACATCATTATCAATATTTGTTTTTGAAGAACAACTCATGTGGGTATGTGGTTAAGTTGTGTTTGGTTTTGTGAGTTCCTGATTAGTACCTTGGGTATACAAATATTTGGTTCTCAAACCTGTGTGGACCATTGTACAAAGTTGTAAAGGTATAATGTAGTACCCCTCAGTTCATTAAAAGGTATATTTATCCATTCTATTATTTTTTAAAGTAGATACAAATCGGTTATAAAGATTACAAGTTATTTTTAGTTCAGAAATAATGCATATTATATATTCTATATTGAAGACATTCATTTAATGCAGAAAAAAATGAAAGAAATATCACTCTTTTATTGATGAAAAAAAAATTATTAGTTATTGTTTTATACTCTATTAAGAGTCATTTTTCTAAGTGATGTAAAAGGCTTTATTGTTTATTTCATGAGAAGTATATCTCTACTAAGAGTATTATTGAAAAGGTTTGAAAAGAACTTGTAGTGCATTGAGAAATTAATTTATAATAATGTTTAAATATAGTATATTGTTGTGTATACCAAATATACACACATCAATATATTATATTTAGAGTTATGCTTCTGAATATCAAGTGATGCGAGATCAAAATATGTTGTAAAAGTGAAATAGAGATGATACTCTGTATCAAAACTATGATGATATGATGTATATTGTTGGATTTACAATGAGGCACAATACCTTTCCAGTGAGGTACATTCTTTTTTAGCTAGCGAGGCTTAGTCAATGAGACATAAATTAAGCTAGCGAGGCATTGTAGTTAGTGAGATTCATTTGTGAGGCAATTTCAAGTGGTGTTTATTCCCCTAGAGGGATTGCCACTTAGGAAATTATTTGTGTTATGGTTTCATTATTTCTGATGTGATGATCTTTAATATTCTCAAATAATTTATATTTCTATTTTTAATGATTTTATCCAATTAATGAATGTACCTATCATTGAAGTAACAAAGAGCTTAAATTTACTCACTCCAAAAAGTGGCCATCAAAGCCAAACCCTTGAATGAAAGTCTAGGGATTTATTGGTATTGGAGAGTTAGCGATGAAAAAAAGTAAAAGAAATAGACAAAGGAGAGATGTCAACAAAATGTTGTAAAAAAAGTTCTATTTAAGTCAAGTAGAGAGGTGTTGCATGAGTCACCCCTAAATATTTGCACAAAGTATGATGTAGAAGAAGAATCCTTTGTAGGTGAAGATGACTATGAACAAGAATGTGAAGTTGATTTAGAAGGTGAACTTTTAAGCACTCTCGATACAATCAAGCAACTCAAAAGAGAGAATATGAGACTATAAGAACAAATCTGGCAAGAAAAATAATCTAAAGACAAGGTACTAATAGACTTTGCAAAAGTTTCTTTAGATTTTAAAGAGTCAAATAAACTTATAATAAGTCTAAAGATAGAAATGAAAGATGCCAAAAGGTTAGTTGATTTTACAAAATCTAGGCAATAATGATAATAATACGACAATAAATCATAATGCTCAAACTTGTGGTGCCATGGATACAACAGAGATAATGATACCTTAGTCAAACATTGGCTTTGAAGATCCAAACAAATGAAATGCAATAGTGAGCAATAATCACAAGCCCACGACCTTGAAGGTACAATAAATAGAACATGGATGGAATAATAACACAATGGAGAAAGCAGTGAAAGGAAATCCAACATGAAGCACGGGTTGTGCCAAGCATCAATATCAGTGGTAATAACAAATCAATGATCAAAATCTCATCAAAGCATGTCATTGAGCCAACTTAACCAGTCAACAATCATTCACTGATGAATGATGTCATGGTATTAATACGGTCCCTCAGAGATACATAAAATACAACAGTGAGCCTTGACATTGGGCCACAAACATAATGGAACAATAAACAATGATGCCCAAATAACAATGAATCTGGTATTCTTCCATAGTCTGATCAATGGGAACAAAAGCATGAAGAAGATGTAATACAAGGACGAGATAGTAACCATAACCCGCGACCTCATCAACATCAATATTGCTTTGACCAAGACTTTAATTCAAATCATCCACAATGGTATGTCTTCTATGTAAAGAGAAACAACAGAGGTGGAGATACCTTAGCAATAGCTCACGGGCTCTAAATCCTTTCAAAACTGTGAGCGATAAAGAAAACATCTTAATACTATGAGAATCAGTGACAATAATGTAGAAAATAATTATTCCCTAAAGATCAACATGGGCTTAAAGCAATGAGCACAATGTATAGACACAACATCATGGATTACCATGCCATGGCATCAAAACAATAGTAAATATTGATGCAATTATACAATAGTGAGCACCATCATGATGCCATGTAAAAACAATGCAAGGAAGGAGAAATAGTCAGACGCCCGTGGCCCTCACAACAAGCATACCCTCAAGTTAGACAATAGAAAATGGAAGGTAGGGTGCAAAGAAATAATTAAATAGCATAAGTAACAATAATACTAACCTCAACAAGTCAAACTCCCATATGAAGTTTGGAAAAATAACAAGTTACCAAATCAGGCTCTTGATCACATGGGTCAAATACCAGTCCATAATGCAACTTTCCCCAAGCAACTGCAGTTAGGGCTCATTGCATTTATCATAATGTATCCTTTCTTGTATTATTCCACCTCTTCATGTGTGCAATTAGGGCTTGATGCTTTTAGCAGCTGGAATTTGGGGAAAATTAGAAATGAGCCATTCTTTTTCTTTTTTTTTTAAATTTATAATCACGCAGGTGTCAAAATAATGATGGCACCTTCGATATTATGACGACATCAGGGGAAATTGAAAACAAATAACACAAAAATCACACACAAATAATAGTGTTGTCACAAATTGGCATCGCAATTCGACCCCAAATGTTGTAGTGAACTTTGACAACGCCCTAAAAATAATTTGAGAATGATCAAATGTGATTGAAATGGTCTTGAACTGATTAGGACTAATTGGGATTAATTTAGAAAGATTTGACATATTTTAGGATTGATTAAGATTGGTTTAGGAACATTTAGGAATATTTAAGATCAGTTTAGGAATGATTAGGAACGTTCCAATGATGGTTCGGTCTTGATCGATTCAACCAAAGAGAGAGATTATGATGTGAAATGAGATAAATGTTAGTAACTGATCAAATGAGGAATGATACATGATAAAAGCCATGTTAAAAGGGGGCGCATAGGTGTGAACCATTTTTGAGTGTCTATAGTTATTATTTTGGTTATGCTATCCCTCCTTGGTGAGACTCCGTATAAGAGATTAGGTTTCCATAGGATTGTTGGTGGTGTGGTATTCCTAGTTTAGGGCATAAGGACACGATATCTATGGGTGTATCTTACCATCTAGAGATTTGGTATGGATCTGAGAGTATGATTATGTTTGCCATTGGGAATCATTGCCACCTTGTTGAGGGTGAGATCATAGTCTAGTTGGGTTAAGCAACCCTTGTTTCAACTATAGTTTAGCTCTCAACATCATAGAAATCATGTTGCTCCTATTCTTGGTGTTTTAGTTGGGCTTTGAGTATCCCTTCAACTTGAAGGAGTGCACTATTGAGCCTTTGTTATGCCGGTGCTCCTTGTTATGAGAGGCAACCTTGTACGTTTGTATCTCTTGGTACCCTGATTTGGAAGTAGTATCCCTCAGAAGAGTGCATATTAGCATAGAATCCTCACCATTTTCAGATTCTTGGGTGAGTTAGTGAGACTTTGGTTGGATCTAAGAATGCTCTAGATGAGCGTGGTAGTGATTTTCAACATTTTGGGATGATCTTTCCCCTGTTCTTAAGTTGATGTATTGAGAGATTGTTGATGCTCTTTGTGTATGTGTGTATCCTTTTAGCAACCATGAGGCCGGATGGTAAGGAATTGGTGTGATTTGGCCATACTTGTGGAGGATTCATATGGTTTCTCTTACTTTCAGATTGGTTTATGATATTGCACTTGGTGTTCTCTTGTGGTTGGAGTTGCAAGCTTCCAGGAGTAAGCCCAGTCTTTGGGGGTGATGATGTAGTGCCTCTCCCATTTTTATTTTACCTGACATCTTGATGGATGTGCCTTCAACCCTATGTATGCTTCTATATATTTGATGAGATATTTGGTGATGCCTTGCTTGGTCTTAGGATGTATATTATTTCTTGTATGTGATTGGTTGGGCTGATCTTGTGATGCAGTGACTATTCCTGTGTTATGATTTTATACTAACATTGTGAGATGCACCTAGTTCAGTTTGATCTTGTGCTAATTTCAAGATTACTATTGTGGTCATGATGGTTGTTAATAAATATAGCTTCGATCAGATAATGTATGATTATGATATATATAATAATAATATGTAGTTTATAATAATAATAATAATATTATTATTATTATTATTATTATTATTATTATATACATATATATTAAAATATATTATCATTATTATTATATCTATATATTAATATATATAGTAGTTATGATTGAATTAATATATTGATATCGATTCATTCAAAGAATCGATCATACACTATCAAGTTAGAGTTATTAACTAATAATTCTATCGACCATGGTTATTAGTAATACCAATCACTTAAACATTGATTGACATATTAATAAAGACATCGACGGTATGTAGTGGTCATCACACTAAACATTGACAACATATTATAATCATGGTTTTGTTTATTGTATCGAGTTGTATGTTATACGGGTTATTATCTATTGTTAATAAAAGTCACGCCTATGATAGGCGTGACTCCCTTGGGGAGTCAGGTCTATCATAGACATGGACCTTCTTTTATTACACACAGTAGTATATATGGTGATCGATCTGTTTCATACTCACACCGAAATCAACTAGTGTGAAGTGTATTGAACAACGATCACTTTCAGAGAGTAATCACATCAGAATTAAATCCATTTTTAAAGTTCTTCTTCTTGAATCAATAACAGTAATATTGTTAGTATAAACTATTATATATAATATATAATCAGTATTATATATATATATATATATATATATATATATATATATATATATATATATATATATATATATATATATATATATATATATATATATATATATATATATATATATATATATATATATATATATGGGTATGTGGAGGATCATTGTATGCCAAAAAGTGGAGATGTGAAAAAATAAACTTTTCACTCATCCAAAAGTGCACAAATGGATTTGTTGACTTTTTAGTAGGCCTGGGTGTCAGTTCACCTGGTCAAGCCAAAAGCCAAAGCACACGTCTAATTGGATATCCGATATTATCAGATATCTGATTTTTTCCAATAATTATATATTTGCATACCCCGACCACGTTCAACATTTTCACTGTGAAAACATTGAACATGGCTAGGGCTTTTGGATATCCATTGTTATCATTTATCCGATTTTGCTCAAAACTTAAGGTAAGTTCAATCTTTAATTTTTTATTATTTTTATTGTGTTTTAATAGAAATTTATATTTTTTAATATAAAAATTTACCCGTTTAAATGAGTTTTTTTAATTGTTTTTTTAAAATTCATTGTAATTATCTTTTTTTTTTTTCTAATTGTAATCAGACATGGAATCCAAAAACCCTCCTAATAATCTCGTAAACAATCCAAAACCACCTCCCAACAATCCCCTAATTTCAGAAGATGAACTAGTGTCAAACCCTCACCGTTTAGAGGATCTCATAGGAGAGAATCTAAATCAGCTTAGAGCATTTCAAACTACCTATGTCAATATCCCCACATTGCACCCCATGTTTACCACATTGAACTCCATTATTGAAAACATGGAGAAACTTACAAAGCAACATAGTGTTGCACTTCTTTGGCGTAATTCCATGCACGCCAAGTTTGATGATGGGCTTGACTATGATCAAGTCATGAACCTAAACATAACAAAACATGACATATGTAATCTTTTTGTGTATCCTAAAACCGGTCTACAAGTGGACCCTAAAAAAACCAAGTTGTCAATTAAATGGTGCACAAACAGTGCAATACGTGATAAATTTTGGGAGAGTTGGTGGATGGTTTTTGATAGACCACCTCACAGCAATTTGGATGTCCCTTTTTATTTTATTAAAAAATTGTATGCTGAATTTGTGCTTGGTCATAAGGACAATTATTGGATTATGAGACCGAACCAGGGTGTAGGTTTAAGCGCTCCTCAGGATAGGCCATGGGCACAACGGGTGAAATCCCGCACATATGTCCCCCCTCCCAAGATTTCACCACCTCCCATAGTGCAGCATCCTGACATTATTGTTGAGGCCAGCTCATAGACTATTCGAGCCATTCACACCTTGAGTGATCTGCTGGTTACGCAGAGCATGTCATTGTTGCCTCCTCATGCTGATGCTTCTAGCCCTTCCACATCCTCCATGAGCTCACATGTTTGTGTGCCCCACACTTGCATTATGTGCAAGAATTTGTGCTTAGGTCCCCTGAATTATAGTGATGCATATAATTACATCTTCGAGGTGGGCAATTCTACACAGCACACTATAGGCACTGAAGCACCTCATGAAGATGTGCATCATGGGCATATAGAGCCATGGAATCCTACTGTTACGGTAAGGGTAAACAATTCACTTTTTACATTGTATTTAAATTTTATCGTTCGTATTTTTAGTAGAATTTTCTTATAATAATTTCCCACTTATTTTTTTTGTGTTACATTTATGTTCAATTGATGACAGAGGAGGAGATGGCACAAGTGGAGGGGTCCATGCTTTCGGCCATATCATTTGGCCTTGACAGTTCCACGGTACATATGTTTTAATGTACTCTTTGGTTTCCTTAAATTATTATAATAGTATATGTACATTGTTTTCTAATTTTTATGATCATCTTATTACATACTGATGTAGGTGTCACCAGTTGCCACCGGGGGGCAATGTGAGGGGGTGCAGGTGTCATGCATTGACAAGGGAAAGGTAATTAAGTAATTTAGTTTTTTTATGCATACATGTATACTTGTCACATGTGCATACTCATTTTTAATTTACATGGTTTATTTTATAGAGAGTGGCATCTAATGATGTCGTGAGACCCTATGGTCATGATAGAGTCATAGGCATATCCATTCGTAGTGATAGCCCCATGATATGTATATTTATAAAGTTATTTGTGTATATTTTACTATCAAGTATATATAATATGATCAAGTTGTGATAGTATGAAGTATCTGTTTAACTTTTGTAGGTCACTCCTAGTTTGAGGGAGGTAGAACGCCAAGGGTTTGTATCCCTGATGACTCAGCCAATATTTCTTGAAGAAAGTTCAACACATGTAAGTTTTAATATTAATTCAATTATTTTGTAAATATATATTTTCTACCAAGTATTTAAAATTAAATAGTATAACTCGTAGATCAATCTCATGTTCGCAAACATATACAGGTTAGAGTCGATATTGGTGGCATTGTTCCTACACTACCAAGGACATATATTAGGTCTCCTGTCCACGGGAGGAGACAAAGAGGTGAGGTATATGAGATTTCAATTTAGTTTAAATTTTATTTATTATTTTTCAATATGATTATGAATTTTAATCTAACTTGGGGTTTCAGTTTTGTGTTTGAATGCAAGATCCATTAGAGCCAATGAGTACTTCAAAGAGGCTACATTTTGATGATCCGCCAATAGAATAGGATGTCCTCAAAAATTTTGTAGTTGAACTTCTTATTTTGAGATGTCATATGACACATTTTGAGATGGTGTATTCCACATTGTATCTAGATATGTTGACATGTAAATATGTACAGAATTATTGTTCATTTTGATATATATGAAACTTGATATTCGATCCAATTTATTAATTGTGTGTTCATTTAGTCATTATTAGTATGTAAATATGCTTGTGTATGTACTCATGTGTATGATTTATGCCTTAAGTATATTCAAGTACATTATTCATAACATAAATTCATGTGTATTGGCTACGTGCATGACTTAAGTGAATTCATGTGGTATGCTTTATAATCTATGTGCTACATGTATGCTTCATGACTTAAGAAAAATTTTGTGTACGCTTTATGTGCTACGTGTGTTCACACGTGTAATTCATCATTTAAGTGAATTCAAAATTTATGTGCTACATTGTATTCATGTGTATCTGATGCTCTCAACCAAGAAAATCTGATGCATAGCCCTCTACTATCCCCTCATGGAACTCAACTCAACTTGAGGATTCTACAAGCATCTTGGAATCTACTCAAGGAGTTAGTCTTAACTCAAGGGTCAAATAGAGTGCTCTGACTTTAGAGAACCAACACATCTGACATTTTGAACAAGTTCACTTCCTCTAACCTCTCATCCCAACTTTTCTTGGAACCAACTCCATTATAGGCCTCTCAGTGCACCTAGAGCCTCCATCTTGTCAAAAATTGAAATAGGTCTTCCACCTTGATTGTAACACCATATAACATCTTAATATGGTCCATCTACTATGTTCCACCAATCAACCAATTCTGGTCAACTCATCTTCCACTAATCCACTCCAATAGCCCTTCTAGGCTTATAGCCTTCACCAGTCATAAATCAGCCTTTTTCTCCATAATTCTCCAAACAACTCAAGAAACTAATGGTTGATCTAGAAAAAATTTTGGATTCCTTAAATCCTCTCCAAGACTCAGCGTAGACTCCTTTTGGATCCATTTAAAGGCTTACTTTTCCTCTTGACACACCAGAATGCTCGCCAACATACATAATGGTGCTTAGTGGACCTTCGGAACAATTTGGTCTGGCTTGTTCGTGAATGTTCTACTGAATTCGTGTTCCAAATGAGGTTGTCCAATCGGAGCTACTGACGCAGTCCATTCAGTGCCAGGACAAACGGTTCAGAAAGAACCCAATGGTGCAACTTTCAACCGATCCTCACTGCAAGTTTTGGCATCAAGCAAGACTGGCGTGCCAAATTCAAAAAAATTCAAATCTCCCATAATGGAGAGAGGTTATTGTAGGCCTCAGAAACATAGTATTTTAGCATCTCACAAATTTTTGATACCTCTCACGGGGTCTGAGATACAAGCCTCGAAAGATCGTTGCCCAATTGTGCTTAGTGCACCTTGGGGACACTTTGGTCTGACATGGTCTGGAACGTTCTAGTGACTCAGTGGTCAAAATGGGGTTGTCGCTAGCGTTAACCCACCCAAATGGAGCTAATGGCGTAGTCCATTCAGTGCCAGGATGAACGGATTGGAAGAAACCCAGTGGGGCAACATTCAACTGATCCTCACTGCAAGTTTTGGCATCAAGCGAGACTGGCGTGCCAAATTCAAATGAATTATAATATCCCAGAATGGAGAGATGTCATTGTAGGCCTCATAAACACGATCTTGTAGCATCTCACAGATCACTAATACCTCTCATGGGGTCTAAGATACAAGCCTCAAAATATCGCTACCCAATCGTGCTTAGTGCACCTTGGGGACACTTTGGTTCGACATGGTCCGGAATGTTCTAGTGAGTCAGTGGTCAAAATAGGGTTGTTGCTAGCATTTACCCACCCAACCAGAGCTAATGGCACAATCCATTTGGTGTCAGGATGAACGGTTCGGAAGAAACCCAATGGTGCAACTTTCAACTGACCCTCACTGTAAGTTTTGGCATCAAGCGAGATTGGCGTGCCAAATTCAAATGAATTTGAATCTCCTAGAATAGAGAGAGGTTATTGTAGGCCTCAAAAACATGGTCTTGTAGCATCTCATAGATTTCCAATACCTCTCACGGGGTCTCAGATACAAGCCTCGAAAGATCGCTACCCAATAGTGCTTAGTGCACCTTGGGGACACTTTGGTCCAGCATGGTCTGGAACGTTCTAGTGCCTCAGTGGTTGAAACAACATTGTCACTAGCATTTACCCGCCCGATCGGAGCTAATGGCGTAGTCCATTTGGTGTCGGGATGAATGGTTTGAAATAAACCCAGTGGTGCAACTTTCAACTAACCCTCACTGCAAGTTTTGGCATCAAGCAAGACCAGCGTGCCAAATTCAAATGAATTCGAATATCTCAAAATGAAGAGAGGTTATTGTAGGCCTCAAAAACATGGTCTTGTATCATCTCACGAATTGATGATACCTCTCACAGGGTCTAAGATACAAGCCTCAAAAGATCATTGTCCAATCGTGCTTAGTGCACCTTGTGGACACTTTGGTTCGGCATGGTCCGGAATGTTCTAGTGACTCAATGGTTGAAACGGGGTTGTCACTAGCATTTACTCGGCCAACTAGAGCTAATGGCGTAGTCCATTCGGTGCCAAGATGAAATCCTGGAACACTATCCCTTCACCCCAGGGAATCACCATTTTACTTTGGACACATTTGACCAATTTTGACTCAGTGACTCTAACTATTACATCATTTGACAATACAAATGTACATATAATTAAGACAATACAAATGTAAGGATACAAAATTAAGATGATACAAATTATATAAGGATACAAAATTCATAGTAAGGAAACACATTTTTTTCACTTTACATGGCATTAAGATGATACAAATGTGGGCTCTTAATATTTGCAAATCAACCCCATGGGCTCTTTTATATTTCAAATGTTGCATCTAATTTTGCATCAAATTTTTTATATACAAAATTTGGCATCTAAATATGCACATTACATTCAATTTTTGTTTTTATATACAAAATTTGGCATCTAACTATGCACATTACATTCAATTGTTGTTTTTATATACAAAATTTGACATCTAACTATGCACATTACATTCAATTGTTGTTTTTATATACAAAATTTGGCATCTAAATATGCAAATTACACAACTATATATAAAAAATAAGTGTCATTTCCGCTCCTAAAGTGTATAAGTTTAACACATGGTACTCGATGATATCTACATTCCAATCTCTACATTCAGAAGGCAGAAGAAAAGTTAATAGAGAATATAAGAAGTTTACATAAGTTGAGAAAAAGATTATGAACATGTATAAGTAACTAAACGAACCAAAGAACATGACTAGACAATGCATAGTGAAGTTTACCGTCATAAAAGATGGGCTAATCAAATGCACACCTCGATCTTCTATATCTATCATATATGTATCCAACTGCATTTACAATCCACATACAAAACCAAGTTTATTGGCTCAAACAAATAAAGAAAAAAACTACAATTAATTTATTGAACGTAATCATAATAAACATGGAAAACCTTGAAAATTGAGTTGAACTTACCTACTGAAGTGTGCCTGAAGGGTCATCTCTCTGCTTGAGGGTATTCAATATTGCTTCATGTTCAACAGTACTAATAGTCCAAATTTCCTTTGTCTTTGGTTTTCCTTGATGTTTCAACAACTTAACATTGGCTTCTATAACAAGGTGTGAATACATGAGAATCATTTTGTGCTTCTCATAGTCTTCAAACATAGAAATTCCATTATTTCTAATCATATATGTGTGCAACCATGTTCCCACAACAACATGTGATCCTATTGGATATGTGAACATATCATCATTTGTCGTCGGTTGTGCAAGTTTTTGCTTTCCTCATACACAACGTGTTAACCAATAATCTGATCTCTCATCATTCCCTTATTGTGCAACCAATGCAAAAACATGTCCTGGCTATAGAAGATTTGAAAGATGGTCGTAGTCAAGTGAACAATCCATGTCATCATTTATTACCGAGACTGTAAGAGATAAAGGAGTAAGATAATGTGGAACCCATGTATCAACCCACTCACTTGACTCACACTAATCCCAATCACACTGAAGACAACTCAGACAATAACAAGCCAACTCTCATGTCCAAATGGTCCATGTACTAGCATATGAGCTTCGAAATGAATGCATTTTTGAAGAATCTTTCACAGTTTGACAATCCTACCTATCTCCTATTGTGCCCAACTCAACCAACCAAAAGAATCTGCGCACCGCTGAAGCAAGAGTCCCCCCCTGTGACAATGTTGAAGTACACCAATCAACAATAGAATGAGCATCAATGATTTTTGCACCTAAAATCCTCAGTTGCTCCTTAACTAGAGCTCTCTTTATGCATGCACCTGCTCCATCATGCTCCCCTTTTCCATGACCGGCCTCAAAAAAACTA
>BSBK01009385.1:125000-128704 GCA_027943335.1 Chamaecyparis obtusa | reverse complement strand
TTTTTGGAACCTTCTCGGGTGGTGGAAATTGCCTATATAAAGAAGGCCCGTAGTGTTGTCTAGGGCAGTTCTGGGTAGTAGATCTAGGTATTGATTCAAGGCTTTGTCCTACAGAATATTGTAAGGGAATGCCATGTGGCTTTCCATATTGTAATTCTGAAAGTTTGTAATTCCACATTTGTGGAGATAATAAGAAGCCAATTTTCTATTCTTGCATATTATTGTTGTTGTTTCTCTATTTCTGTTATGTGTTTGTGGTATTAAGGGGAGCACCCTTCATCAAGTGGTATTAGAGTAGGTTTTCTTGAGTGTGTAAACAGATCACCAACTGTGAGGCAGTTTTGCACCAGGACCGTGGTTAGGGTTTCAGCGCACATCATGAAAATGCTTCCACAAAGAGAACATGGCAGAAGAGCTGGTGCTCTGACACCTGAGGTTAGAGAGCTGCAGAGACAAGTGCGGGCATTGCAAGAAGAGATTCGCAGAGGAATGAATCTTAATGTTAGAGATGAAAGCGAGGATGAAGCTGAAGATGAATATCAAGAAGGAGAAGCTGAAATTGTGAACCAGGAGGAAGAAAGACTTTTTCGAGTGATTTCCAAGATTGGGAAAAGACCTAAGATTGAGGTTCCTACTTTTTCTGGAAATCTTAACCTAAAGGAATTGATCGACTGGATCAATGAATGTGAGGAATATTTTGAGTATGAAGATGTTGAGGATCCTGATAGGGTCAAGTTTGAGAAGGCCAGATTGAAAGGTCATGCGAAGATCTGGTGGCAGGAAATTCAATTGGAGCGAAATAGAAGAGGGAAAGATAAAATCACAAGATGGGATCGGATGGTGGATAAATTGAAGTGACAGTTCATTCCTGTTGATTATGAGCTTGACCTACTAAAAAAAATGCAAAGTTTGAAGCAAGCAGGAAGATCTATTCAGGAGTATACAGAAGAGTTCTATCGACTCCTCATCAGAATAGACCATGTAGAAGCTGATAAGGAGAAAGTTTCTTGATAACTTAATGGGTTAAGGCCAAGCAATTATGAGGAGTTGAATCTGGTTCAAATGAATAGTATTGAGGAGGCATACCATTTTTTCCCTAAAAGGAGAGGAAAAGTTGAACAAGAAATTTGAGAGTAGACAAAATGGAAGAGGTCATGGTGGAAGAAGTGCAGTTTTGTAAAGAAAGAGTTAGTGTATTTAGGATTTGTAGTTTCAGCAGAAGGTCTAAAAATGGACCCAGAGAAGGTACAGGCTATCTTTGAATGGCCTACTCCAAGGAGTGCTACTGAAGTAAGATCTTTTTCATGGTTTGGCTAGCTTTTACAGAAAGTTTATCAGAAATTTTAGTAGTATTTGTGGACCCTTGACTGAAACAATGAGAGGGGATAGAAAAGAGTTTAAGTAGACTAAGGGGGCAGAAAAGAGTTTTCAATTGTTGAAACAAAAAGTTACAAAACAACCTGTTTTAGCACTTCTAGATTTTAATAAGGTGTTTCAAGTAGATTGTGATGCTAGTGGTACTGCAATAGGAGCTGTTATGAGCCAAGAAGGTAAACCTATTGCTTATTTCAGTGAGAAGTTAAATGATGCCAAGAGAAAATATTCTGTTTATGATCAGGAATTTTATGCTATAGTTCAGGCATTGAAAAAGTGGAGGCACTATCTACTTCCTAAGGAGTTTATTTTGTATACTGATCATCAAACTTTGCAATATTTGAATAGTCAAGGAAAGTTGAATCAAAGGCATTTGAAATGGGTTGAGTTTTTGCAGAGTTATACATTTGCTTTGAAACGTAGAAGTGGAAAGTCTAACAGGGTTGTAGATGCTCTTAGCAGAAGGAAACTATTGCTGACAGAGATGTAGATTGAGGTGGTTGGGTTCAAGGAACTCAAGAATTTGTATCTAGAGGATCCTGATTTTGGTGGAGCTTGGAAAGCTTGTAAAGAACCTGTTACTCTAGATAAGACAAAGTGGATGGATTTTATCATCCAAGATGATATGCTATTTAGAGGGAGTCAGTTGTGCATTCCACGAAGCTCTATGAGGGAGAATCTCATCAAGGAGAAGCATAGTGGAGGATTGGCTGGACATTTTGGTCGTGATAAAACCCTTGCTTTGGTTAGTGAAAATTATTATTGGCCACAATTGTAGCAAGATGTGAAGAAGTTTGTACAAAGTTGCAGAGTATGTCAGATGGCGAAAGGAGTGAAGCAGAATATAGGGTTGTATCAGCCATTACCTATACCAGAGAAGCCTTGGGAGGATATTAGTATGGACTTTATTCTTGGTTTACCGAGAACTTAGCGGGGACATGATTCAATTTTTGTGGTGGTTGATAGATTTTTGAAGATGGCACATTTCATTCCCTGCAAGAAGACTAATGATGTTGTTCATGTAGCAGGATTGTTTTTCAGAGAAGTGGTGAGACTACATGGTTTGCCAAAGACCATAGTTTCAGATCAAGATATTAAGTTTGTTGGATATTTCTGGCGGACATTGTGGAAGAAGTTGAAGATAGATTTGAAGTTCAATTCATCACATCATCCACAGACTGATGGATAGACAAAGGTGGTGATTAGAAGTTTGAGAAATCTGCTGAGATGTTGGTTGGAGATAAGCCAACAGGATGGGATTTGATTTTATCATAGGTAGAATTTGCATACAATAATTCTATCAACAGGAGTACTGTAAATCACCATTCCAGATTGTATATGGAAGTAGTCCAAGAAATGCATCTGAATTGAGAAAGATAGATAAAGGAGAAATAAGTAGTGCTGAAGCTGAGGATTTTGCAGAACACTTGAAGAATATCCTTGAGGAGGTGAGGAAGCATATTACCAAGATGAATGTGCAGTATAAGACTAAGGCAGATGAGAAAAGGAGGCATAAAGAATTTTAGGTTGGAGATGAAGTCATGGTTCATTTACGGAAGGAGTGATTTTCGGTTGGTACATATAACAAGCTGAAAATGAAGAAGTTTGGACCATGTAAGATATTGAAGAAGCATGATTTAGGAAATGCATATGAGGTAGAATTGCCTAGTGAGCTGAATATTTCACCAGTGTTTAACATTTTAGATTTGACAGAGTATCATGAAGGAGGTCTTGAAGATGAGGTTGCAGCAGCATAGTGGAGTATTCCAGCAAGTAGTTTAGATACCAAGAGATGAAGACATACTGGATAGTCATGTTGGCAGAAGCACAAGGAATAGGACATATGAAGAGTATTTGGTCAAATGGAAAGGATGACCTGTTGAAAATTCATCATGGCTAACAAAGGAGGAGGTTAACCATCTTGGTTTTTCCTCTACACACCTGAGTCGTGACAGGGTCACTTCTCAAATTACCCCAGGTGTCTGATGCAGGAGCATCCTGGGTGTAAGAGCAATCTTGCATCACCCAAAAATATTTTTGTTTTTGTATTCAATAAGGGTTATCTTGTGCAGAGTTGCTATTTGTGGAAACTTGCTATTTTTAGTAAGTTGGTCTTACGATCTTGGAATGTTCTAATTTTACATGTGGAGGTTCATCTCAGTCATATCAGCCTGCCAGCAAAGTTTCATGTCTAGATCAGGTCTAGTTTTGAAGATATTGAAGATTTTTGGTATTGGCAGCAGGGTACAAAAACTTTGAACTCAGTTTTGAAGGCTTTAGAGGCCCTGGATGAGGTCAAAAAATTGGGTGATGGGCATCTTGCATAGGTC